>SRHC01003604.1:2117-13747 GCA_004794325.1 Pomacea maculata | reverse complement strand
AGTACGCCAGGTACTATGTCGACATGGCACTCAGGTGAGTTTCTTGTCTTTTTCAGTGTGCATGTGCTTTGTGCTTGTTTCACCATGAAAGCCAAGAACATCAGAGTTCTCTTATAAAAATGTTGTGAGTCCATTGAACGTGTTTCTGTGCGATGTGCAATAAAGGGCAAGCACCTTTCCGACCTGCACCATCAATGGGCCTTAAAGATACAAGTTCATGACCTACTGATCTTCTCTTTCTCCAGGGCCGATCCCGTGCTGCGCGCGCAGGAGGTGCGGGTCGGCTTCCGGACCCAAGATCTTCCGGTCATGACGCGCATACTCGATCGCCGTAGCAGCTGGGGCAGGAAGCTGGGTCTGCGGACACTCATTCCAACGGCGCTGACACTCGGGGTTATCGGCTACCCGTTTGTCCAGGCGGACATGATCGGTGGCAACGACAAATCCTTAAAGGACAACCCGGAACTTTTTATTCGCTGGCTGCAGGTTTGTAATGGCGGTGTAATGGTGGCGGTCATATCCAGTGCTTTGCTCTGACACTCGCTATCCAGAAATTAAATTTACTTTACTTGCAGCTGAGGGTCTACAATTTTCAGTTTGACGCCGTTACCCAAGTTTCCCGTATTTGTTCTTCAGTGTTTGGAATTAATAGATAAGACTTAAATAGTAGTTCTAGCAGGCAGGTTAATATTTAATTTGTATCAAAGAGAGAAATCTGCTTTTTGAGGCAGTGTTCTGCATGATGGCGCAGAAACCCGACATGATCTGAGTCTGAAATTTTATGTCGCAGGCCAACACCTTTCTGCCATTCCTGCAATTCTCAACGGGTCCCTGGATATACGACCCTCATGTCCTCCGGATATGTCGAAAGTTCGTTTATCTTCACATGAACTATTCTGACGTCATCATTTCGCTGGCGCGAGAATCCACGAGAACTGGAGCTCCTATCGTCAGACCCTTGTGGTGGATCGCGCCTACAGATCACGTGACCTGGACAATAGAAACGCAGTTTCTCTTGGGGGACAACCTTCTGGTGGCACCGGTCTTGGATGAAGGAGCCCGCTCGCGCGACATCTACCTCCCCACCGGAAGCTGGGCGGACAGGATGCGCGGGGGTCACTACAGGGGACCGCGATGGCTCAGAGGACACCCAGCTGCTCTTGATGAACTGCCTTTCTTTGAGCGTCAGTAAGAGATGTGGGCTTGATAAACCCCTCGGAACATAATAATATCACACGATTCACTCATTAATTGTGGTTTCCGGTGAGATTTTTTTGTAATAATGACATAGAAAGATTTATTCGCCCGTATCTTTCTGTCCACACAAAGCCTTCTGTCCGCCAGTCAGCTCCACGCTGTCCCCTAGTTTAAATCCATGAGACTCATCCGCTTAATCAGTGAACTCAATCAACAGCGATTCAGTTTTCATTTAATTGCAGATTAATTATCATATCAACTAACATAATGTCACGAGGTCATATTCACAACCGAACTATAATTAAAAATATTGTGTAAGGAATATATTTATATTTTTACTTTTTTATATTTAGTTTGACTGTCAATCATCTTGACTGACTTTCTAATGTCTAACTACCCACGTGCTTGATTAGTTCTTTCAATGTGCTTAGTCTTATAATGGAAAAAATATACAGAATTTTCTGAATAAAATGTGTTGGAGGAATGAAGTAGTTAAATAAAAACAACAAAACACCTTTCACATCTACATCACGCCTCTTCCTGTGAATTCAACTGTCACTGCGCTTGATTTCTAGTCACGTGACTTGATTAGTGTTGACACTGCTGTCATGACAACCAGTTGACACACTGCTGTCACGTGTGAGGACAGGACCTTTGATTAACGGTCTCAGTCCTTGTTGGGTCTCTGGGGCTTGTACTCTGACTTCAAAGGTGTCCGCCAGAGGGCGTCCCCGCGTCTCCTTCAGCATGAGTGGCGCGATGGTGGTTATCACCATGACAACGCCTATGACGACGTAGAAAATATACGTTTTGTCCTGAAAAACATTTTTATTTTAGTCAGCATTTGCTTCTTATGACAACACAAGCTTTCTGATAACTTGCATCCCAGCAAAGTCTGATGGGAAGAGAATGCCGAAGACAAAAATATTTTTACTTGTATTCAAGGACTTAAATGAACAAGACTGTCACAAACCTTCTGTGAACATTTAATGATAATTATAAATGAAACATTTATACAGCGCAGCCAGTATTTTACCAGTACTCACCCCACTCACAATGTAAGAAGCCAGTAGTTTACTCACCCCACTCAGGATGTAGGGAGCCAGTATGCCACCAATACGCGCTGTGGTGTTGCAGTAGCCCTGGCTGATATTCCTAGTACAGAAAGGTCACATAAAGCCGTCGCCTCGTTAAGTCTTTTCACAAGAATGACGACTTTCTGAGAGTTTTTAAGTTTTATAGACAATCATACCTGATAACACCTGGCTTTCAGCTATTGAAAGAAAAATACAAGAATCTCAGAAGACAAAAATACAGGTAGGTTACCTGACCACTGTGGGGTACAACTCGACCACAAAGATCCCGAGGGCAGTCCAGCCAAAGCCCAGGAACATCTTGGCAACCATGGACAGAGCGTTGACATAACTGCCGCTCTCCTCGGGGGACACTGTTGTACACATTGCTTTGATTTATGTAAACTTATGTAAACTCAATGTAAACTATTTTTCTAACTGTAATCAGACTTTGATCGTTGCCAACAACATTCCTCTACATAACTCAGTGAATTATCGATAGTTCGACAAGAAGGCGATGTGTGAGTCAAGTGAGTGCACAGTCCAGGCCAGCAAAAGATGATAAAGAAACAGGAGTGTGTTGGAGGGGAGGAGTAATCAACTGTAACTTACTGAGCAAAGAGATGGGGATGACCGTTAGAATACTGAGCGTTGTAATCAGGAAGGACCAGAAGCACGCCCACCGGCGACCCAGCCTGCAACAAACAACACGTGACCTTTGAGCGACGGAAACTGCGGGGCAACGGAACCGTGGGGTCTGCATTCGCTGAAAGCGAGTGAAATACTGAAGTCCTGGCTGGTGGAACCTCCCTTGTATGTTCGACAGACATTATTTCTATTGCCTTTCTATGTCCATTGTCTTCTCAGTACATTTCTACTTTACCCCAAAATCAAAGGTTTCTTTGGGATGAAAATTATCTTACTAGTACAATACCTTCTACCCTGAACATGTGAAACAAGTTTCGAGTGGATTTGACTGGCTTCAGAATGGAGAACATACACACTTACCAGTTCACCACGTGGAATATCAGCAAATACTGGGGAAGCTCCGCCACCGACATGAGAAGAAGATTAAGATAGAAGTTTCCAGACAAACTCCTGATACCGAACGAGATGCCATAGTAGGTGAGAGAACATGCGAACCTGTACAAAAATATATCATTCATAAATGTTTCTGCCTTTCTAAATGTCTGAAACAAGTAGAACACGACATAAAGTATTGAGACATTACAGATACAAAGACAAGGAATTAGAGATTATCTGTAATTATAACATTTGGGAAGATGCATGAGCGACTGTTACCACATGAAGCCGCCCAGTAGTGTAGCCTTGGCGAGATGAGGTTTGAAGATGTGGAGGTAGGTGTAGGTCTTCTTGGCCTGTTCCTGGGGGAAGTCCAGTGTGTTGAGGAGTTCCTTGCCGGGCATGGAGCGACGGTTCCAGCGGGCGACCTGCTGCAAGACGCGCTCCGCCTGCTGCGCGTGACCTTTGGTTTTCAACCACCGCACGCTCTCCGGCAGAAACCTTTGAGGAAATGATGATGGTAATGAAGGGGAAGAAGAAGAAGATGGTGATGGTAGTAGTGTAAAAAGTTGACTGTCAGACAAAAGAGTTTCCACATTTGTCCCATATTGAACAATGTGTCTCATTAAGGAGACCCTTTAGTTCAGTAGAGAGCGGTGGTTGCCAATATTTTCTGCCATGGTTACCGTGAAAGTGGGTGGACTTACCACCAGCCGGGGAGGGATATGGCGGTGAAGAGGGCTGTTGCGATGTGGAGATGTCGCCAGTCACGGAGGAGCCACACGACCAGGCTGAAGGTGATGGAGCCGATGCCCCAGACTGGGATAGCACCCAGCGCCGCGCGGTGCCGGATGTCCACGAACTCCGTCGGGTAGGTGAAGGACGAGGCTAGGAGACCGCCCACCGTGAAACCAATCATGAACCTGAAGAGAGGAGTGAGTGAGGAGAACAGCGAGTGCGGAATCTATGACGAGAGAAGTGATGACAGGAGTGAATAAAGAGATTGATGAGAGGAGTGAATGAGGAAAGTAAGGAAAACATGAATCCAGCCTGCAAACGTTTCCCTTAAAAACTCTGTTCTACCTGCATTTTTCTGTAAACAGAACTTTGGGAATAGACAAAACTGGATCGGCCACAATCAGAAAATGAAAAATGATATGTTTATCAGAAAACGGAGAGAGAGCGGCAGGGCGTCTGGTGCTCTAGTCATGTGTTCTATTTATTACAATTATGGGATTGTGAAACTGTTCATAAGGTCGTTAGAAAGGTGAGTTTAGCACTTACCTCAGGACAGTAAACATTTCCCATGACACAGAGAAGGCTGCAACGAGGTTAAAAGTCACCTGGAGAACAGACATGGACAGGAGACACTTCTTCCTCCCGATGCTGTCCCCCAGCTGACCTGTACAGACAAGTGGACATCGAGGTCAGGATGACGACCGTTGGTAACGGCACGATCGCGGACAGGATCATTGTTTGAACAGAGCAGACAAACATTTAAGACAAACTGCTACATACATGTCATCTCTTACAAGTGTAGCAGAGCAATCACGATTGACAAACAATCAGCTCCTCTCTGGGCGCTGATACCCTTACAGCTAAACCCAATGAAGTGCCTACCCGACACCGCGGCTCCAACCAGCACCCCGCACATCTGTACCGAGATGATCATCGTAGGCACCCAGGACAACTGGCAGACCAACTGGAACTAAGAAATCACAAAATGTTTGTCTGACAAAAGTTCTAAACAGAAGTAAACCATTTTGGGTGTTTCGTTTAGCCTGGATAATAAATGTGATCTCAAGAAGGCTTACCATCAATACTTTTAACGGGCTGGATTACTAACTGAAAGATTGATTTACTAAGTGACTAGTTGACTAGTTGACTAGTTGACTGTTGACTAGTTGACTGAGTGGTTGACTGACTAAATGACTGAATGACGGGAAAAAAACCCACACACAAACCTTTCTATTTAGGTATCAGCGAAACACCAGAAGTTGTAAAGGACTTTACCTCCGACACGACTGTATTTATTCCAGGTGCAAATATGACCTGATTGCACCGAACACCGACATCCTCACAGACGTGGGAGGAGTTAGAGCTGCCCTGGGGGGTAGTCATGCCTGTGACATTCCATAAGTGCGGTCGTGAGTAGTTTTCGTGCGAAGGATGACCAGCGCTCCTGTCCGTGGCTGTAGTGGCTTCATAGTCACGTGACCCACACGTCCACTCGGGCTGCAGGCCACCAAAGACCATGTGCATCATGCTCCACACGGTGGCAGGGATGACGAGGTGGCTGAGGATGACGAAGAGCACCTGGAAGCGGCCGCAGCCCCCGACATGGTCAAACATCGCATCCATGAGTCTGTTCATCGACAAAGCAACACGAACTGCTCTTTCACAAGCATCACAGACAAATAATATTTATCGCAACTCGTCTTGCATTTAACGGTATTGTAAGTAAAACCATCAGAGAGACAGAGACAGAGACAGAGAGTGACTTGAGTCTTTGTACTTTATACAGGCCGCAGTGTACTTCAGTATTTGTATGTAGGCTGCAATGTACTTTCATCCATCCCCCCACCAACCAGAGATATTATCACTTAACTTTCTCGACTGAAATGGTCGGAGTGGTGGCCAGACCTGCCTCCTGTGAGGTTAGGGTGAGGACAAAGGTCAAATATGCTCACGTGGCGCCGCCGTGCAATGCGCTAGCTTCCTTTCAAGAAAGATGGAAACTGATCAGACATTGGTACAACAGAGCTTGAAGACTGTGACAATAACTAGAGAAGATTCCACACACAGCTGTGACTATAACTAGAGAAGATTCCACACACAGCTGTGACTATAACTAGAGAAGATTCCACACACAGCTGTGACTATAACTAGAGAAGATTCCACACACAGCTGTGACTATAACTAGAGAAGATTCCCCACACAGCTGTGACAATAACAGCAAACTTTGAGTTGAAATGGTGAATTTCCCAGATGAAAAGGAAAATACCCATTTTATAATTAGTTTTTGCATATTATCTCACAACTAATTTTACATGCGTATTATATATTCATGTAGTTTGTTGAAAACTCTGGTCAGCTCACCTGTACAAACACCGTCTTCGACAGTTTATTGAGCTGACAGAAGAGGTTAGTGACAGACATGTTAGTCACACCTACACGTCACTCCTCCCATAGGACAAACGGAATTATTTAAATAAAACATCAGACACAAAATATAACTGTCAAAACTTGCAAGGTAGACTCACCTGTGTGACTTAGTCCTGTCGTCATGGGGCTGCTGGCAGCACAGACAGTAGACTATATATTAGTCCTGCTTTAGCTACGCTAGTACTTACACTCATCGGCAACAAAAACGCACCAGCGTTGTCTGCGACGCCACCTAGTGACAGCTAGCAGGTGGGACATGGGCGCCGAGTCCCTTACATACTTACTGGGCCAAACAGGCGCTGAGCACATGCATACAAAGTTTATCCATCCTGAGCAGAAGACTTTCTATCTCCGAGAAGACGTGAAGTAGCAGTCCGCACTTACAAACACGCTCGTCACTCAATTAACAGTTCGTGTCTCCTACACAGGACACGAGATTAGTGAGGGCCACTGATGCTGCCCGATGCTGTCGCCTCTATAATTTCTTTTTAGATTGCAGAAGCTAGGTCAGATGGTCATACCCATGTTGCTTAAATATCTTCTGACATCGACATCATAACATTATAAAGTAACCCTGAATAGCCTTCTGGGTCTGTAATGTAGACAGGAGTACCACCTGCAGGAGAGAGGGAATCACAGAAAACAAACCACGAGACTCACGTTAACAAAGAGCCAAATTAAAGATAAAGTGAGAAATACAGAAAATACTGCTTAGTAAGAAAGGACAGTTGAAGCGAGGAGGAGGAGGAAACGCTAGTTTAATTTAGGATAATTATTTATTTTTTATTTCACAACAAGAGGACAAGAGATAAAACAGTAGGATCTCTGATTACACCCACTGACCGAAACAAAATAAAAGCAAAAACAAAAAGAACAACTTTATTGAAAGTATTTTTAATCTTGTCTGCTAGCAGTGATCTCAACATGGAAGACATCAGACTGTTTAATTCAACTTTCTATTCTTGGTTTTCTCCGACTTCCGACCCTGCGAGGACTTTTACGTTTGAGTTCGTTTCCACAATGCCGCCATCTCCCGGCCTCACTTCCATCGCGTTTGTCTCCTCGATGTACTCCTGCAACGACTCATCCCCAGTCTCCCGCAGCAACAGACAAGCTGCTGCATTCAACACCATGGCAACAGCAATTATGATGTAGAATCCAAAACCACTGCCATTGCCCTGAAGACAAGAAACTTCTTTTTTAATTAATCAGCGATCTCAGGAGAAAAAGTAAAAAGAGAGCATCTTCAGTGAAAAAACTCAAATGAGACAGTTGACATCCACAGTCGAAAGAACCCAGTTCGGAAAACGACCCAGACACACATTCCACGCGCGCTCGCTATTTTCCGGTTGACTACAAGTCATTTTAAACAATCTCCGAAAATGTTCTAAAAAATATAGCAGGCGATGGTAATGGTCGCAGGTACTGTTCACGTATCTGCTTATCAAGAAAACTAAGGAGAGGAAGTTGTTTGTTTTACCTGAAACAGGATGTAAGGCGCCAGAATGCCGCCAATCCTGGCCACTGTGTTCAGGTAGCCCATGCCGATGTTCCTGTGAGTCAAGACAGAGGACATTGACACGAAATAATCGGCGACGGTTCGAAATCCGCTCTATCCCTCCCTTTACTGTATGCCTTTTAATAATATTTTTAAATGTGAATGCTTACTCATTCCTTTTTCCTACTATCCTCGTAAATAAAAGCTGCTATGTCAATGTTTTCATTCTCCTTCTTGCTTTCTTTTTCTGTTTTTATTTCAAATATTAGTGGTCTGTCCTTCTCCCACAACCCTATAAGAGAGAGACAGAAGGTGCGTGTGTGTGCGTGTGTGTGACGTCACCTGACAACGGTAGGGAAGAGTTCAATGTGGTGCACGGTGACGGCGCTCCAGCCAAAGATGATGGACGTCTTCGCAACCATGGACAGCGTACTGACTGCAACTCCAGCCTCAGGGGCTGACACTGGTGGTAAAATGTTATCACTTAATTAAGCAATACCGGCTAAGGCGGATATTTTTTGTTCACCACCACCACCACCACAACCACAACAACAACAACAACAACAGCAACAATCACAGCTACAGTTACCTGTATTGCCCCTAAAGAGAGATATTGTACAGGTAGCTGACAGAAAGAGTGACGGGGGAGTTATGATTACCTGTAATGGACACCGGGATGACAATAAGCACAGCTGCAGCTGCCAACAAAAACGATCCTGCGCTTGTCCATCGCCGCCCCAACCTGCGATGAAGTTCCACAGCTCAACGATCAGGCCAGCAAATAAAGATGTTACTCACACCCAGCTCTCACCAACAAATTATAACAATTAATACTCTTGAATAAATGAGGACTTACCAGTTCAAGAGGCTCACCATAACGAGGTTGGGCGGCATCTCCAAGACAGCCATGAGCAGAAGGTTGAGATAAAAATCGCCGGACAAGTTCTTGATACCAAAGGATATGCCGTAGTAAGTCATCGAGCAGAAAACCCTGGAATTCATTCACCAAAGTCAGACGGAGTCAGGTAGGAAGTGCGGTATGATGCGCTGTAAACCATCCACGAACATACGCACGCAAATTACATAAACTACAGGCGACAGCGCTCAGAGGAATGATGAGCTAAGTTTTCATCTCGATGTTGAACTAGTCTGACACCAAGAGGTTTTACACGTTTCCATAAAGCCAGTCTCACCACACAAGTCCTGACAGCAGCGACACCTTGGTCATTTTCCAGGAAGAAAAGAGATGGATGTATGTGTATACACGGCTGACGTCACTGGACAGGACGTTCTCTGGTATCGTCACTTCCGGTACCGGTCGCCCGTTAAACCTCGCTATCCGTTGTAACACTTGTTGTGCGTGGTGTGTCCGGCCTTTGGTCACCAGCCACCGGACGCTTTCTGGTACGAAACTGAAATGGAAGTGAAAAAAAAAATCTGCGAACAAAATGGTGAGAAATACGGGTGCATGAGTCGATGTCTTTATTTCTTCCTCCACGATCTTAGGGCAAAGACATTGTAAAGTAGGAACCAATATCTTCAAGTAAACATTTAAATAACCCAGCAGCTGGTGCCTGTAAAAGAACAACCCCAAAGTTAGAGGGTTGATGACAGCTGCAGATTATAAACATAATGAGTAGTTACAGTCACCTTTACTCACTTACACTACTCACAGCCATCCAGCCACAATAGCCTGTTACTTACAGCCACTCACTCACAATAAGCGATTTACTGACTGTCGTGCAAAACAGTTTTACTCACAACCATCCCGGGAGGGTGGCGGCGCTGCACGCAGCTGTGGTGATGTGGAGGTGGCGCCAGTCACGTAAAGCCCACACAATCAAGCTAAAGGTCACCACGCCCACCCCCCACACAGGCACCGCAGCAATCAGAGCTCGCCACTTACTGGACAGGAACTCTGCTGGGTACCCGTACCCTGTGGCAATGATGCCGCCGATGGAGAATCCTATCAGCATCCTGGAATTGACATGTGAGGAATCTATTAGGAAATAATTATTAAGCTATAGTCACAACTTAATCAGGATTTAATTTGCGTTTACTTGTCCTCTTTCTTTATGTTCTGTCCTGACTAGCTTCCTCCCTGCCTCCACTTCTAGCATGCTTGCACTACGCGCAAAAGGTATTTCTAATCTTTGCTTGTTTGTTTGTTTGTTTGTTTGTTCGTTTGTTTAGACCACCAACAGTCCACTCGTCAAGCTGCAAAAGCTCCTGCCAGGATGGTCAAGGCGGGACATCATAAATCTTGACCAGTGACAAGGAACACGCTGGCCTGAACACGGCAGTCAGTTGTTTGACATACACATACACATACACGTACACATACACGTACACGTACACATACTCATACACGTACACGTACACATACACGTACACGTACACATACACATACACGTACACATATCTACTTTATTATTGTGCGTGTGCGCCTGTCTGAATGTCCTGGTGACGTGTTGAATGTTAGTCTAAAGTCATGAGTGTCTTACAGTTGGATACAGGCGATACGTCACACACACACACGCACGCACACACAGATGTGACGCAGTTCCAGAGCGCCACCTATGGCGACCGGCTTGTAGGATGATGTGCAAGTGAAGAGCAAAACAAATATCCCTCGCACTTATTCAAAGACAACGGACAGGCTGACAAGCGCACTGACCTACAAGCAGCAAACATGGTCCAGGAAGAGGAGAAGGCAGTCAGCAGGCTGAAGACAGAGTGCAGAAAGGTCATCAGGTACAGACTCTTTTTTCGCCCAAAAGTGTCGCCGATCTGTCCTGCAGGAGATGACAGAAATTTCGCAAAGGTGTCTCATCTCCACAAAAAAGGGTCTGCATTGATCTCTCTCTCAGTCTCTCTCTCAGTCTCTCTTTCTTCTCTTTTTCCATTTGCTAAAAAATGCCCTCAATTATTCTTCCATTCAGCTTGTCAATATTTTCGGTTACTTAACTCTGATACTAGCTGTGTCCTGCAACTGTTTACTTCTGCTTCACTGTGCGATACTACTGACAGGTACTGCCACTGTTGTCATGCACTGTCTCACTCTGTAACACTGAACTGCTTCACTATGTAACACTAAACTGCTTCACTATGTAACACTAAACTGTTTCACTATGTAATACTAAACTGTTTCACTCTGTAACACTAAACTGTTTCACTCTGTAACACTAAACTGTTTCACTATGTAATACTAAACTGCTTCACTCTGTAACACTAAACTGTTTCACTATGTAACACTAAACTGTTTCACTGTGTAACACTAAACTGTTTCACTGTGTAACACTAAACTGCCTCACTCTGTAACACCAAACTGTCTCACTCTGTAACACTAAACTGCCTCACTCTGTAACACCAAACTGTCTCACTCTGTAACACTAAACTGTCTCACTCTGTAACACTAAACTGCTTCACTCTGTAACACTAAACTGTCTCACTCTGTAACACTAAACTGCTTCACTGTGTAACACTAACCTGTCTCACTATGTAACACTGTTTAGAAGTGTCTCACTCGCTCACATCTGATTCAGTGTAAAACACTTTGTACAGCTTTGTCACTACACAACACTGTTTCAAAAACGTGTTTTTTCTCTCGTAGCTTGGTTTCATTTTATCCGGCGCCTGAAAAATCTCGGCAAATAAACAATTGTTTCACAAAG
>SRHC01003603.1:0-13778 GCA_004794325.1 Pomacea maculata | reverse complement strand
GACATTTGACCTTTGCTTGAGTGTCACAATGAGGCAAGTCACTCATTGTCTGCATCGTCAACCGTGACATCTATACTCATCGTTTATTTTACAGGAGGACTGAACATTGTGCCACATGATAATCTTTAGCCTAAACGTCTAGAGAGAATTCTTCGATCAATAACAGTCAACAAAGATATAAACTCGATGATCACCCATTTCTTATCGATCCCGACTTCCCCGGATACAAGTGACGTCAAGACACCCACTCATCACGACCGTTACACTACGTCACGCTCCAACAGGTTTCAAGGATAACAAGAAAAGGTCGAGTCGCATGGAGCGAACACAAGAATACAATTTCTTCACTCGATGGTTCTATTCGTTTTCTTTCTTTCACGGGGAAACAAAGTTCGGGCATAGAAAGTCAGGGGCAGTAACTCCCCAGTTTATTACATTGTGAAATCGCCTCCCCTGAATGAACTGTAAGAGGTTAACAGCGTTTTTCCCGCTGTCCTCTATAATACATATCAGGACATAAGAAGGACAATGTAGAGAAAGTATCAATATGTCTGGCTTCTTTTCATTGTACAGAGTAGGAGAAAAAAATCAAGAAAAAATCATAAACACACACATATCCTCCATAAACACACACACACAAGTACTTCATGCATCGGTGCGTCGTGTGTTTGAATCATCTGTATGTATTTGTGCGCGCGCGCGTGTGTATGTGTGATACACAGAGTTTGAATTAAATTGTCTAGGTTTTCAGTGTGTTTGTGTGTGTGTGTTATTTTAGCCACTCAGCGATGTGGAGAAGACGATGCAATACATACAGTGAGTGAATTCTTGTCACGCTGCCCAGTGAACGTGGTGATGTGATGTCGGTACTGTTGTCTGTTGACACCTGGCTAGCTGCCTGACCTCAAAGACCTGTTGACACCGACAAGTCATGCATCTGTGTGGTATGTGAGTGAATTCTTGTCACGCTGCCCAGCGCACTTTGACCTCACGTGGTGGTGTGATGTTCTCGGTGTTGTTGTCTGTTGACACCTGGCTGTCTGCCTGACCTCAAAGACCTGTTGACAGACAAGTCACGCACCTGTACATGTACCAGCAAGTTCATTTTAAAAATGACAAATGAAGTATTTATACAAGGTTTGCTTCGAACGATCTAATGACTATTAATTTAACGTACAAAACAAAGTAGGTTGTCCCGCATGTTTATTATTTTCAACATGGCTACTACTGTGATAACAAGCCTAGAAAATATAAATAAAGAGAGTAAATAAGATGTGTACACAAGCAATGTCTGTAAATACCTAATCAACATGTCATACCAAGCTGCCTTACAGTTTGTGTTTCACACCTGAGACACCTGGCTACACAACAACATAATCATTGTGGAAACTAGAGAAGTAAGGATGAGTTTCATGAGATGGTTCTGTGTCCTCACCCACAGCTAGCTGCCAGAGCTCTGTGTCTCAGACACTTGCACGCCATTTTAATATCCTTAAATTGTTGTCTGTCTGTGTTTGTGTGTGTTCCTGTTTGTTTGTGTGTGTGTGTGAGAGAGAGAAACTGAGGAAGGAAATGTGTTTTATACATTTATGTGCGTGCCTGTCTGTATATATTTGTGTGTTTGTGTGTTTGTGTGATTAAGTGTTCAGTAAGTGGAAGACAGGGAATTCACTCCGGTATTTTCTGTAGGTGGGTTGCCCAGTCCACTGCGTTCTCCGGTGATGATGTTTTCACTGTCGTCCACGTCTGTTGACACCTGACCCGCTGCCTGACCTCACTGACCTGTTGACAAGTGAACATCATGCATTGGAGCCTCCTGTACTTGATGTATGTGTGTGTGTGTGGGGGAGGGGATCGCATGCTCATGTGAGCATCGCTGCTGTCGTTGCTGTACATCATGTATGTGTGGGGGGAGGGGCTTGCATCCTCATGTTGTGAGCGTTGCTGCTGTCGTTGGTTCTTCACTCGCTCCTGTTACATATCTCCCTCTCCACACGTGCAGACTACCAGCAGTTGTCAACCTCTCCTCGTCTCAGACGCTGCTTTCCTCGGGACATCCTGCCACTAACAGCATTCTCACAAAGACCATCTCTTGGTGAGTTATTTTAATCATGATGTGTTTAATCTGCGGTTAATTATTTTACTCACATTGTTTTGATGTGAAAGTGAGTTATTTTAGTAACTGTGTCTTCGCTCTCAAGGTGAATTTACTTAGTCCCCGGGTTTTATCGGAAGAGGATTTATTTTAGAGACTCTATCGTCGACCTAAAGACATTTTGTTATTTGATGTTTGACCTGTGGGTGAGATACTTAAATCATTGTGTGTTTAAAGTAAAGGTAAGTTGTTTCTGTCACGAAGCTTCTCCCATATTAAGTTCAGTTAGTACATGTACACGGCATGTCCCCGTCAAAGGTCGCCTGTTACCTGAGCAAAAGGAAATAGTTACAAGAGGTGGCCAGCAAGTCATCCACACCTGGGGCCGTAGTCACATCGCGCCGCCATTTTCCTCGTCGCTAACCTCTAGCGGCTCTAGCCCCACGAGAGCTGGCCGGTCGCCAGGCGAGTGCCACGCGTGCGAGACATGTCCCCCGTGTGACCGCAGGTCAGCAGTCGGGCCCTCCACACGCCGACCTTGAGGGAATACCTAGGAACTCCGCGTGTGCGCATGTGCGAACCAACTTGTAGGACACGCGCGGGTTTTCCCCAACAATCGGAGGAGGACAATTAACATCTGTTCACATCGCTCTTGACGAGAAGCTGAAATACGCTGCATTTTGTGTGTCTGGTATATACAGTATTATGCTCTACTAAAATTCATTTGATACGTCACCGTGATTTTCACTTTTTGTTACAAATAGTATTTGAGAAGGCAACAAGATCCGTGTCATGACAGTGACTATAGCAAGCGTCTTAATGACTGAAAAGAACAGAGTGTTTGTGAGAAATGCTAGTGAGTACAGCCTACGAAATCCTTAGTGTGTAGATAAAATGACAACAGTGGTACTGCTACCTTTATTTGTACTGTTAGAATTCAGGTGAAATAGGCCACACATGTCTATGTTTATGTCATTGTCAGCAATAGAAGGGGAGAGAGACCAAGATAATATACCGCCATATAAAAGCCGAGAAGGCGAACTGGACAAATATACTAACTAGTCTGATACATGTTGACTCGACTGATGCACTGTACAACATGTATTACAAGCTGCATCAGTGTATACTGCTCCTTACATCAAACAGTTGTGTACAGGTACTTCCTACTTGTTATTATTTGTGTATGCCTTCATAGACTGTCACTAGTGACAGCGAGACTTGTGTCACAACTAAGCAACTGTCACTGGAGGCTTTGTTGGTTCTTCAGTCTCTGACACATTTCTGAATATCTTGGTATATGCTTTTTATTATCCTGTATAATTTACTATGCATACTGTGATAACTCGGGCAGTACTATTGCTTGTTGCACATTATTGTAGGCTTTCTGACAGTCTATGAATGCTACTTATAGCTTCATATTCTGGGGTAAATGGTTCTCTACTGCAGCATGTAATTATTCCTGTCAAGGCATCCTTCCTCTAAGAAACAGACTTAAATTTAACAAATGCAGTTTCATGTACAAAATTCTGACGGGTAAATGGTATCCCAGACTCTACTATTTTCCTCCAAGAACACTAGAACTTCAACAAAACTTAGTATTTCCATTTCTAGGGTAGACTTTTTAAATCAAGTTTGAAATACTCAGGGAGTGTGCTGTGGAACAGCCTCCCTCTCCATCTTAGGCAAATGAACTTCATGAACTTCCACCCAAGCACATTCCAGAAAATTAGATGAGGCCTCTAGTGATACCTCCTAACTCTAGGAAATCTTGTAAATATATGTTTTTTCTTAACCACACTTTTGTACATATTCAGCTTCCACTTACCTTACCTTACTCTCATAGTACTTATAACTACTTCAGTTAGTTCTTTCCCTGTAAAGGGCGGGGGCTAAAGGAAAATGCATTTTCTTACTTATTTTATTTCTCGTTAATAAGGAATTACCATTGTCATTGTCATTTAATTGGTTACTTTCTGTCCACTTGGTTAATATTTTATTTAGAGAGCATGTAAAGACTTTTCCTTAATGTCTTAGTAAGAGAGATACCTTGGTAGTTACCTGACTGGTTGTTGTCACCTTTTTTATATAGTGGGATAGTAATAGATTGAGTTCATTCCTTGAATCATAGAATTGAACAGTTTAGCAAGGGAGTATAACAGGTGATGCAGCATCTAATATATCATTGACAATACCATCTGGGCCTGCTGATTAACAGTTTTTAAGTAACCAATTGCCTCTTTGACCTTTTCTGTTATGTGATTGTCCACAGGTTGGACATACAGGTGTATTTGACTACTGGTCCTTTTACAAGGGTTATCTTGACCATCCACATCCATCATCTCTTTATTTAGTATTGTCTAGAAGTGCTTTACCCACCCTCTTCACTGATTTGGTCCACTACAGTACAGTACTACATTTGGTCCACTCCTGGCTACTTCTGTATCTCCTCATCACCTCCCAGAACTCCTTTGGTTTGTTGACTGCATTTTCTAGAGACTTAATTTTTAATTGATTGTAGTTTTGTTTCTTTACTGTTAGCAGAGTTCTATCAGCTTTTCTTTCTCTGCTATAAGCTGTTCTGTCTTCCTGTATTTTCTTCTTTCTACACTTTCTTAGACACTACTAGTCACTTTTTCTCTTTACACGCTTTATGAAATAATGTATCAAAGGTAGAAGCATACCTACTGTGTTGTAACTAGTTATATGACTAACCATTTCTCTTATTTATTATCTTCCTATCTCTCGAATAGGCTGTCTTTCCTATGTACCTTTGTTGGTAGCTATTTTTTTTATTAAACAAATCATACACAAAACATAACAGAAGCTACCGCACATATCAATTTACATAAATAGATCAACAAACATATCTTTGACAATATACACAAATCTTTCCTCCATCTCATCATGCCCTACCCTATGAAAGGACCAGCTGATGCTAGTAAAAGCCTAGGTTGTAGTGGTTTGTCTTTTAGTTGTAGCCTGCACAAATACCGATAGCTTTCAACATACATCAATAAATAACACATATTTCAGCCAGTTGCACATTTCAGCTGTACACTGAACTTATACTTATCTATACATTTATAACATTAGCTACATCTGAGGCATAGCTCACCCATATATTATCTTCACATATACAAATACAAAATCGGGGGAGGAAAACATGTCTATTCACAAACATTTTCAAGTAGGTACCCTAGTAGCATTGAAAGAGGAACCCATATGGGACCCATGTCAGATTTAACCTGGAATCACATGCCAAATCCATATGGGTCCCAGGGTGAAACTGGCAAAGCAAGGTATCCATATATGTTTTCCCCATGTAAAACGCAGGTAGATCCCAGATAAATCCCAGTTGAATTCTTGATGATATTGGTATTTTTAGGCATTTTGGCATATTCTGATTTACATTGTTTTACATGTGGTACTCAGGGAAGAAGGTTGCTTGTAGTGTGGTCTCCGGAATATCTCAGTTTTCCGCTAATTACAAAAGCAGTTTTAGATTATTCTTGTTTTCTCAACACTAAGTGTTTGGAGGAAACATGCCAGCCAGCCCTTTGCTATTTCGTGCTTGTTGTGGATGTTTTACAGTGGTGTTTGTGCACTTCATGTGGAGACGCGCCATGGCCAAGCAACGAAACCGTATGAGTACTGTGCGACTGAACAGCCTCTCGCTGTCTCTTGTTTTGACTTTCGCGATCGCTACATTACTTCTGCAGTGCGGTGACATTGAAACGAATCCTGGGCCCCCCAAACAAACAAAAGCAGCCTCTAAATCGTTTGCTTCACCACATGTTTCGCCATGGCTAAGAAGTAATGCAAGTGTTGTAGAAGAAAATGTTGCCAGACCCCCACCCAAGAAGATGAATTCAAATACTAACGGTTCTGAACCTACGGCAGCTTCTAAGCAAGAACCTACCCTAACGGATGTGATAAGTTTCCTAAAAGAACTTAAATCCGAAATGAATACCAAGATTGACAATATGAATGTAAACGTAAACTCTGTGAGTGCTGGCATCACATCTCTTGAAGATAAAGTGAAAGACTTGGTGATAGAAATAAAGGCACTCAAAGAAGAAAACGAAGAGCTAAGAGGAGAAAATATGGAGCTCAACAGGAAACTAGAAGAAGTAGAACATAAAGTGGACGATTTGGAAGGAAGATCACGGCGGAACAACATCATCATATATGGTGTGCCGAAGACTGGCGACGAACCGGAAACGTCGGAGCAATGTGAAAACACAGTGAGAAATATGTTTAAGGAACATCTAAAAATCGATGATAACATCATTCTCGACAGAGCACATAGAACGAACTCTAGAAATGCTAACTCTCCGATTGTTGTACGTTTTGCCTTCTTCAATGATAAAGAAAAAGTCCTTAGAGAGAAACGGAACTTGAAAGGCACAAATATCTTTATTGGAGAAGATTTTACGAAACGAGTGAGAGACATACGAAAAGGACTCTACCCACTATTGAAGAAGGCGAAAGAAGAAAACAAAAAGTGTAAGATGGTTTACGACCATCTGATCATAGACGGTAAGAGATTCGACTACGACACCCATGCGGGCAGACAAACAGACCAGAGCTAGGAAACCGGCCGGGCCATGAAGACTGTGTCCGTCACTCAAGACATCAAGGAAAACATCGCGCGTGCCAGTGTCAAATGTGTAACACAGGACTTGAAGAAACAACGCATAAACAAGTCATCAGTGACTCGACAACCTCGTGCCGACGAGCTGATTGGTTCCCACCCTTCCCCTGGCTATGACCCCAGCATGACGCAAGACTGTGACGTAGAAAGAGCGAGTGATCATAGCTCACGTGAACTGGCGCTGGACACTGCCGAGGTTGTTAGTTGTGTAAATAATGAAGCAGCTCAAGAAACTAACGATACCAGTAACTTCGTCAGAGGTGAGTCAAGGGCTAGGACAGGGGTGGGCAAACTTTTTTGTTGCGAGGGCCGCATTGCTGGGTCATGACTAGTCCTAGGGCCGCACCTTGTAATTGAATACAAAAACGACGTAAAATCGCCAAATTGTAAACAAACGCATTTATTTAATAATGAGCACATGAAATATGTAACACTGTGGGAATAAATATAAAACCAGAATGAACAATTAAGCACATACAATTTAATGAGAAAAATGATTTTGAATACAATTTTGCTGAACAATTCTTTTAAAATTTGGCTCAAAATTACTGGTAGATACTCTCATAACTGACTGCAAGTTTGCATCTGAAAGCAATGACCTGTTCTTTGACTTGTTTATATTCATGCAGGAAAAACTTTGCTCACAGATGTAACTTGAACCAAATATTGAAAATAGCTGGGCAGCAAATACTCTTAAACAAGGAAATGATTTGTTGGAGAGGCAACTTATAAAACTCAACCAGTGACAGGGAATAAAACCTTTCCTTCAATGCATGATCTGATTGAAGGTGTATCAGTTCAAGTTGTAATTCATCAGATGCATCATCAACATGAACAGAAAAAGGACATGATAATATGTTGAATTTTGATTCCATCTCCTTAAAATCCACAAATCTTCTTTGGAACTCGGTTTTCGGTAATATTTTTTTTGTGTTGCCAAAGGGCTTCTGCGGGCCGCAGAGAACCACTTGGCGGGCCGCATGCGGCCCGCGGGCCGCTATTTGCCCACCCCTGGGCTAGGAAGATAATCGATGAAGACAGAACAAATCAAACGGGAAGTAATGGTAGTAAAGAAAGCAGTGAGGATAATCTGAACATAAGTCCTAGCTATTTGAAGTTTTTGAACTGGAACATAGAAGGATTAATGTCCAAGCTAGAAGACACTGACTTTATCGCTTACGTGTCCAAATTTGACTTTGTATGTCTAACTGAAACATTTATAAAGGAGTTCTACTCGAAGAACTTTCCCCATCACACAGCGTTCAGCAAGCCAGGTATTAGACTATCAATGCACGGAAGATTATCGGGAGGACTATTAGTTTTGATCAAGAATGAATTAGTGGCCTATGTAAAGCATGTTGACAATAGTTTCGACAACATACTGGCATTTATCCTTAAGAAAGAACTCCTCGGAATAGACAAAGATATGTTATATGTCTGTGCCTATGTGCCCCCTGAACACTCTGTCTACTATGTCGTAACAGATAACGACAACGGCATCGGCTTACTTGAAGAATGTATAACTGATATGAAAAATGTTTATGAAGATGTATACCTCCTTATTTCAGGGGACCTAAATTCAAGAACTGGGACAGAAAACTGCCTTATGTATAGCATTAGTACATTGTATGATATGCATTTAAAAAATGAATGATGAAATGATTACCAAATTCAGACAGTCGGAGGCAGAGGCGGCGTTAGCATTACGCGGGGTCCGGGGCCGACCATCCGAGCGGGGCCGGGGTAATGGAGTACATTTATCAATATCCCTATTGATATGATGCCGGAAGCACTGATTTATATACAGTTAGATAGGAGAATTTGAACTTGAAGAAGTCGGATTTTAAAGAGCCCCTCTCAGCATTTTCCATTTAACACAGAATATATTTTAAGTTGACAAACTCATAAAGATGACCTCGGGGCTGAAGCGTGGGGCCCCTTCGAGAGCGGGGCCTGGGGCAGCTGCCCCATTTGCCACCCCCAAACGCCGCCGCTGGTCGGAGGATAAGGTGGTAAACAAATATGGCCGATTAATACTAGATATGTGTTCTACTCTGGACTTGACTATACTAAATGGAGTATGTAATGGCGACCCTTATGGAAGTTTCACATACTTATCAGATAATGGAAATAGTACAATAGATTATTACATTGCTTCAGACGAACTGCTACATAAAAAGTCATCTGACTTTAAGATGATAGTGGCAGACAGGATTGAATCCAAACATTTTCCAGTAGAACTTAGCCTACAAGTTCAGACAGTTGGTCATGTTATAAGGAATACCATCAAAACAAGTAGATCTGTAAGCAAGATAGTATGGAACCCCACTAATATCCAGAAATTTCATCAAGCTGTCCAGTCCCCGGAGATACAGGAGCTACTAATGCAAGCAAGCGATAAGATAGATAAAGATATAAACGAAGCTCTTTCACTATTTAACAGTTGTTTATTGAACTGCACTCAGTGCATGAATAAACGGATTAATATAGACCGAAATGAGCATCAGCAAAAATGGTTCGACACTGAGTGTATCAAAGAGAAAAGAAATACAAGAAAACTTTTAAGAAAATTCCGTAGATCAGCTGATAGGAAAGATGGTCAGATGTATATTCTAGCACGTAAGGGATACAAAAAACTAGTTGAGAAGAAAAAGAAGCTATACAAAAAACAGTTATGTGCAGACCTTATCAACTCTTCCCCTAACCAGCAATCGTTTTGGAAGACTATAAAGAATATATCATGCAAAAGTGGGTTGGCAAGAAATACGATTGATGTTGATCAGTGGTATGTCCATTTCAAGACAGTACTTGAAGCCAACAGTGAAATAGAGAACCCACCAACTCCGAATATACTACAAGAAGATACGGGCTTAGATTACCCTATCACTAAAACCGAGGTTATACAAGCCATAAAATCCCTAAAAAATGGTAAAGCACCAGGTCCAGATGGCATAATTGGTGAAGTCTATAAATATTTGGACGGTGCTTTTATAAACTTTTTTGTAAAATATTTTAACACCCTATTTGATAAAGGCATATACCCAGAACAGTGGACTGAATCTATTATTCAGCCCATTCATAAGAAGGGAGATTACTCAGATCCAAACAATTATCGTGGAATATCTCTAAATGATATTAGTAGTAAGATGTACAGCTACATTATGAATAACAGGTTAAAAATGGGCAGAATTAAATGAGATAGTGGGGGAGAACCAGGCTGGCTTTAGGAAAGATCGTTCTACGGTTGACCATATTTTTACATTATTTGCCATCATCCAGAAACAATTTGCTATGAATCGTAAATTTTATGTAGCATTTATTGATTTTGAAAAAGCATTCGACTCTGTCTCTCGAAAATTACTTTGGCCAATCCTTACCAAACATGGTATACATGGTAAACTACACACATGCATCCAAAATATGTACAAATCGGTTAAAGCCCGTGTGAGATGTGGAGGCGATTTCACGAATTACATTGAGTGCACAAAGGGAGTTAAGCAAGGAGATGTGTGCAGCCCTATACTTTTCTCACTTTTTATTAATGAGCTAGCTTTAGAAATTATGAATAATGGAAAACATGGGGCAACCTTTACACATGAATTTATGGAAATATTCATTCTTTTATTTGCAGATGATATTGTATTGATGTCCGAAACTATAGTAGGACTACAACACCAGCTAAATACTTTATATAATGCATCAGTACGACTGGGCCTAAATGTTAATCTAATCAAGAGTAATATTGTTGTTTTTAGAAAAGGGGGATTTTTAGCAGCGAGTGAAAGGTGGCTCTATGGAGGCATGCAAATAAATGTGGTAAATACATGTAAGTATTTAGGCCTTTACTTCTCCACAAGATTAAGTTTTTCCCATGCGTCTGAAGACCTAACTGCTAAGGCCAAGAAAGCAGTATTATGCATCATTAATACATTATACAAAATAGGAAACCATTCTGTTAATGTTTTTACCAGACTATTTGACATGCAAGTTAAACCAGTCTTATGTTATGCAGCCGAAGTTTGGGGCCTTCATGGAAATGTCTGTATAGAAATTGAAAAAGTTCACACATATGCTATGAAAAGATTTTTGGGGGTGGGTACACGCACTCCTAACATGATGATATACGGTGATTTTGGCAGATATCCACTTTTCGTTAGCATATACATAAGCTGTGTCAGATATTGGATAAAATTAACAAGGATGGAGCAACAAAGACTCCCATGGAGAGCTTACAAAATGTTAGAACGATTAGACAATAATGGAAAGCAAAACTGGGTATCTGAGATCAGGTTACTTCTTTTTAGATATGGTTTTGGACATGTCTGTCTAAATCAAGGAGTGGAATCAGTAAGCAATTTTATAAAATGTTGATTGATTGCCACTGGCAAGAATAGGATTTTATAATCAATAGCAGTGAAACGTATAGTTTCTATAAGTCAATTAAATCTGTGACTCACAGAGAGATGTATTTGAGTTTAGATGTTAATAGTTTCATCAGCAATGCATTAGTGAGAATTCGATTTGGTATTTCAGATATAATGACACATACTTTAAGATATTCTGACAATAATATAGGTAAAATATGCCCTATGTGTCAAATTGATGAAGAGGATGAGTTCCATTTTATACTATGTTGTCCATGCCTGAAAGATCTGAGAAAAAATTTCATTCCGACAATATACTACACTAGACCAAATAATTCCAAACTGCAGATGCTTATGTCAACAAGTAATGAAACAATACTGTCCAATCTTGCCAAGTTTTTATATTTAGCGGCAAAGAAAAGAGATGCTATTCTATGCAAATAACACTCTGTATCTATTGTGACATGTTGCATGACAATCCTTTTGAATGAGCCGAAAGGCCTAACAAAATAAATTATTCGTATTCGTAAATCAGGATATGCCAAAATTCCTAAAAATACCAATAATATCAAATACATCAAAATAACCCTATAAATGCCAAATAAATGGATTAATAATGAGTGTTTTGCCATGATTACATTAATTAAGCAGCAAAAAAGTGCACAAAAAATGCAAAATGTTACACACAAAAAAAACAAACATGATTTGTCTTTTACTGATGTTTATTGAAGTTAAAATGTCTGTGAAAATAAGGATAAAAAGCAAGGTCATTAAAAAAATAATTTTAAATATACAACAATTGTGAAGCATTGTCCCATTTAAATGCATAAAAAATGTTTCCTCATGACATGTTAATGCAACACTCGTTATTTGATTATGAGTTGTAGAAGAAGCAAAAACATGTATCCACTGACAAAACCATTAAAATTAAATTGCAGTTTTACATTAATCAGATTTTCCCAAAAAAAGGTTCAAAGATCTATTACAATATATCAAATGATGAGCATGAACTGAATTGCTTTTTTAAAAGGGAGTGATTTAAGCTTCAACAGACATTTCTTATAATAAATAAAATCCACGAGATTAAATATAAACGGTTCCAGGCTGGATTGCAGGTTCTGGTATTAACTACAACCATTTAAAAAAAATGCAAATTTAAAACTTGTACTTTTATAAATAGCTGATAAAAAAAATCTTGTGAAACCCAACAGTTTTTTTTCTGCAGGTAAAGTTGTACAGCTTTACTCGTCGTCCACCCCATAACAATTTACTGACTTGTAAAGGCTGTGCTCAGCCCCTTCCCTTCTGCTATTCTCTCGATCCCGAGCACCAGCTAACCAAATTGATATATGCCCCTGCAGGTCCCCAGCCTGCAAGAACTCTTGGGTCCCTCATGGGACCTCTTCGGGAAGAAAGTTGGGTCCCTCTCGGGTTTTGGAGGCGGGACCCTAAGGGGACCTCGTAGGGAATTCCCACGGGTTGCCATGTTTTCCCACGAAAGACCCACCCACCTTCCCACAAAAAAACCATTGCATACCCACCGATCGCCCATGAGAAGTCGTGTTTTCCCATCAACTTGCCCACTCCCACTCCCCTCTTGCTGCATCCCTCACCCTTTCTCACTTTTACTTACACTGGTACACAGGCTTGCATACCATGAAGAAAACATTCAACAGCTTTTCAAAATCTCGTTTCCTCACAACGCATAAATAGTAGGCAAGAGATATCATTAAACAATTTTATTATTTACAACAAAAAACTATTTTAACAGTTTACATTATTTAAAGCATTAAAGTTGTTTTTGAACATAAGCATTCATCCAATTATTTACATAAAAATTGCAGTCAATAATTTTTTACCCCATGAAAGTTATTTTTGAAATAATTATTTATAACATAAAGTCAAACAATTTACATAAAAGATAGAAAACTATGACACCAAAAATCGATCCATGAGTGGTGGAATCCCTGTAGAAGAAAAGAAAAAAGTTACAATGTATTTACATATTTTGATTTTTGCTAAGTAGAACTAACCTCTCACATAGATGAAAGCTTAACTCTTTCTTTATGCACTCAACACGGGTGGCCGATTTTGCCCTGCTCACTTGTTACGCAGTATTTACATTGGGCTTATGCATTGTTGTAATTTTTTTAGGCCTTTACAGCTCGTGGTTTAAAAGAAAAAATTAATAAATAAGATAGTTTAGGCCTTTATGAACACAATTATCTCCCTTACATGACGAAGGACGTACGTTTGAACGAAAGTCTCGCCGATATTCTACACTACCTGTCCTTTTCGATGGTACACATTGCGAACATCATGCATCTGAAACGTCGAATAACAAAAGAAAGAACATCCCAGAGGATATTCCTGCTTCAGATGAAGGAGAATTTGACCACGAATGGTGTAAAAATGGTTTTCATCTGCTCCCGAATTTTTTGTTTGAAATGTGTAAAAAAAAAAAAATTTTTCCAAACTTCACATAATATACCTAATTTTGGTTGGATTATCATAAAAGTGAGTTCACGAGCAAGATTACGGTAAAATTGTTCCACTTCTACACATTTTGATCTGTCATAATCAATTTAAATTTCTGTTCTATCTTGTTTAGTTATTTTTTAATAATTTTTTGAAAAAGGTTAAATTCATGCGTACAGGGGGGTTT
>SRHC01003602.1:0-13814 GCA_004794325.1 Pomacea maculata | reverse complement strand
AACATGTCCACCACCGCCACTCCTGAGTTTGTTTTAGCTGTAAGTCCTGTATGTGCCGTCGTGCCCACTCGTCAGTGACCGTCGTTACCTCACTTCCGGTGTCGAGCAACGCCATCACTCAACTGCCATAAATGACAACCTCCGCCTTCGGACACTTTCCAGTCAGGCCAGCTACACTTTATTTCCCTGTCATCCTGTTACGGAAAACGGGGGCAGTCACTTTCCCTGACCGGTCGGGCTGCAGTCCTCCGAGATGGTGTCAATCGCCGCCACTTCGACGCTCTGCGCCGCCTTCTACCTCGCCTGCTTAAATTCTGGAGCTTCGCGGCGTATTCGTCGACCACCTCATCACGTTGCTGTGGCACTGATGTCGACATCTTTCCGTTCGCCGTACGCCTCCACTAGGACACCCAAGATCTTTCTCGGCGTATCTCTTGCGTCATGCGGAAGCATCAACACTCGACGTCTGGCAGGTCCCTTCAGCGAGCTCAAGATGTAACCACGAGCCGCATTCTGAGACATTGGCTTTATGGCGAGAGCTAACTCGACCTCTCTTTCAATCTCGTCGACACTCGTTGGTCCACCGGCAAACTACTGAAAGCGGACTAACTAGTATGCTCGTAGAGCCTCTGCCCACCCAACGGATAGCATCATGGTCCTCTCTATGTACTAATCTTCTGTCTTGGGCTTCTGCCCGTGAAGAACAAATGTTTCTTTTTCTTAAGCAGTGCTTTTAGGCCCTTGGTCACCCAAGGTTTGTTGTTAGGATAAACATACACTGCTTTGATGGACTGGTGCAATCAACACTATTTTACTCCTCACTTTTACTCCTAACTGTGTGTTAAATGTCTGTATGGGTATGTGAGCAAAGACAAATTTCTGTCCTGGGTCTCCTGGGCAGACAATAAAGTCTGTTTTGATTTTGATTTGATTTGATTTAATGTTCATCTTAACTTGGAGTCTGTCATAAAGTCAACTTCTTTGTATCTACAGCTTCTGAGAACGTGGCGCTGAGGAAGCAGGCTCGTCACATCTCTACTTATATTCACAACCCATGGGCGACGGCTGACAAGGCCGTGGATGGCAACGCAGATGGTAACTCTCTTTACCACTCCTGTACCCACTCTAATGACACCTACAACACCTGGTGGAAGGTGGACCTGATGGGCTTCTACAACATCACAAGCGTACAGCTCTTCACGAGGACAGATTGTTGCTGTAAGTCAAAGCCCTCAACCTAGTGATAAACAAAATGTCACCTGTACTTAATTTTCAAAGTGTTTACAAAGATTAAAGCGTTGAAACTCTGTGCTGGACCATTCGAGGGCAAACCAACTTTTATCGTTTACGTTACAGTCCAGATCTCGATCCTTGAACCCCAACTAGGACTGTCGAGTGCTATAACTTATGCCCGTAATAATAAAATATTCTGACCTTCCACATTAAGTCAGTCAAGAGTTTCAGCACATTTATCACAATACAGATCCTCCAAGCCCCTACGTTGTATTATGTCTTAAAGGTATATACATACATATGCAAGTGTTAAAGATAGAAACACTCAAGACGACAGACACACTGTCATGCTAAAACTCGGACGAGAGGTTTCTATTGTTTAGATGTAATATTACAGTGGTTATTAACTCAAGTTATTTTACACTATGATGTCATTATTTTTACCTTAGAATTGTTAGTCTATCACAGTGAAACAATCTGTTCTATTACTCCAACTCTTTTTCAGGGGAGAGATTACAAAACTTCGAAGTCCGTGTATCTGGCACTGACCCCACGACCTTTCCGTCCGATGACGGACAGCAGTGTGTCTACTATAAGAGTCCAGTGCCTCTAGCCGGAACTTTGCTCAAATGCACTCGTCCAATCACAGGTCGCTTCGTCAGTCTGTTCAAACCTGCCAACGAGTTTCTCACCATCTGCGAGATTTTTGTCTTCGGGACAAAGGTCGACACCGGTAAAGCTAATTACGGTAGTGTCAAGTCAAATTCCCTTTCTTGCTCTAGGAAGTCCACGACAGAAATTTTTCTTGTGCTCGCAAGCCAAAATACATATACAAACATGAGCATAAAAGCATTATATATCAGCATTACAGATATAGTATGAGCATGACAAAACATAATTACCAGACAAACCCATACAAGAGCCAGACCCTACAGTGCCTGTTGGTAGAACTCTGAGACCCACTCTGTGGTCGGTCCTTCAGGAATGATCGTATCCACATCACTAGGCTGGTCCTCACATCCATGTCTAGTAGTCTCTAAAGAGGAAGGTGTGGCTGTAGTGTATTGAAGGCGCTGGAGAAATCCATGAACAGGACCCGAACATAGGTGCCAGAGGTGTCCAGGTGTTCAACGATAGTCTCCAAAAGAGTGAGAGTGGCATCAGACATCCCCCTTCGTGGCTCGTAAGCAGACTGCACAAGATCTAGTCGATCAGCCACGGTGAAGGTTGTCAAACTTCCCACAACCCTCTCCAAACACTTGGCCGTGACAAACGTGAGAGCCACGTGTTCGTGAGTCTGTACGTCTTTCACGTGTCGTTATTTACGTTCATGCTTTCGTGAGTAGATTAGTATGCAAATGCCGCATACTGTAATAACGACGGAGGTCTGAATGTTTCAGGAACCTACGAACTAGTGCAGGACAACTCCCGCATCAACTCTTCCGCTGTGACGTCACTAACAACAGCGTCGCCCTTTAGCTGCGGTGCGAAGTGTCTTAGTGACGTCACTTGTGTGGCCTTTAACGTCATGGCGTCAGGAACACGATCACAGCCCGGCGTCACGTGCGAGCTTGTGGGTGTTACAGAGTGGGTCACAACCATGACACTGGAAGCCAAGACCGGATGGAGAGCTTACAAGCGCCTGGTGGAGGGCTAATGTGACGTCATGGACAAACACCAACGTTTGCAATTAGTTAATGAGGAGAACTTAACTTTGTGACCTGTAATGAATTCGTCTGTGTACTTGATTTGGTTTTTTTTTACTTCATATTTAATGTCCTCCTCACATATTTGATGTATGAATATCATGGGATAGGCAAGCAAGGACGTCTCCGTTTCATCACGGGATGGATGACTTAACACAAGCTGAAGCTTCATTGTTTATTGGCACTAGACTTTTGATGTCACTGACAAGCTATTCGTAACCCTTCTCTCACCTCTTCATTACTGCAACTCATGTTCACAGGTCTCCCTGCTCTCACAGCTCTCACACCTAAACGCGTTTAGGAAGCTGTTGCCCGTCTTGTGCTCAAAGCGCATCGGACTGTTAGCATCATTCCTCCTTTCCTATCACTCCTTTACTGACCGTCTATATATCTGTCTATCACAAGTGTGTGTTTGTGTAGAGAAATCACTATTCGAAGTTGAACTTGTATTGTGGTTGGACTTTTTGACCCCATTTTGATATTATAATGAATCCTGCACGATTTACTGAGCTATTTATATAATTATTATGTACACCGACGTGTGAAGTAGTGTTGGTATCAGATTCTGATTGATAAGAGATACTTACTAATGAAAAGTAAGCCATCATGTATTGCAGAAAAGTGGAGATAAAAGATTAGTCAATAGAATGTTATCTCTTCAATATTTTACCTTAAAACAAGCAAATTTCTTTGATGTCTGAAACTTTGTAGACACAATATTTTACATCGCACTTGTATGTGTGACTTGCTGTCTTTTGCACCTAAAACACATCGTTATATGCAGAAATGAAACGAGAATATGGTTGAATCGGTTTTCCATAATGGACATTTGCTTGTCTTTCATAGGCTTTTAAACATGGTCTGTAGAGTCAATGTGATTAAACAGTTACAGTGCAACTATTGTCAGTCGTCTTTGTGGCTCCAATGAAGAGACTTTTCATCACTAAGCCCATAAAAACCATTTCCATTTCGTGTTTGAAAAGACCGATGTGGAAACAAAGCAATAATATTAATAACATTAGATGGGACTCTGAACACATTCTCTCTGTTTGCATGATGAGTTTTTGAAAAATAAAATATTTATTGACAGTTTGCCGTCTGAAAATCGTTTC
Organism: Pomacea maculata; assembly: GCA_004794325.1. Classification (NCBI taxonomy): domain Eukaryota; kingdom Metazoa; phylum Mollusca; class Gastropoda; order Architaenioglossa; family Ampullariidae; genus Pomacea; species Pomacea maculata. The sequence continues at coordinate 9,763 of SRHC01003602.1, read as the reverse complement.
TCCTATTCTACATTGATAGACACAGCTTGATTCCTTCTTCTAAACTTGTAATAGAAACCTGTGTCCTGTGTGCAGTCAGCCTTGACTGACCAACCGTTTATTTTGTTTTGTTTGTGTTGTTTTGTTTTTGTTATGTTTTGTTTTGTTTTTGTTTTGTTTTGTTTTGTTTGTGCAGGGAAAGGGATACGGGATCAGTTATCAAAGCACCGTGAGTCGTAGTCGTTGTTAGATAAACAACATTTGACACCATGAACACCACAGTCGTTGTCGGTACTGCATATCCGTCTGTTGAAAACACACAAACACACAACTCTGAGCTTAAGAAATAGTTTAGCAAGTTATCTCACCAAAGCCAGGTAGACCATCATCACGGACAGGTTGAGAGACTTCACTAACACCGAGGGCCGACACATCAGCACAATGACACACCTGGTGGGGAAACCTTTCTTCACACACCTGTGTCTGGACACACATCGCTACACACAAGTGGTGTGGTTTTGTGTGTACTTGTATTTCTTCTCAGCTGTTCTTAGTAAGTATCTACAACGGCAATTTACTTTAATGTACTGAAAATATTGGGAAAGAATTAATTGGAAGTGTCGATATTGTTTTTACGGATTTTAAAACAAAAACAATCAACAATTCATGTGAGGTATAATGACTTTTTTCACTGTTCGGAAAAAGGATTGTCGTTATTTAAAGATTAGATTTTTTCTAAATTTAAAACAACTATTTCATGTGCATTATTCTTCTGTATCGCTAACGATTTCTGTACTTACTACTATTTTGATTTTTATATTGATGAAATGTGTATTGAAACGCATTGAATACAATTTTTCCTGACGACTTTCACTGCTATGACATATACATTGCCAGTGTAAATGATTACAGATTAAAAACTGAAATAAAGACATTTTATATTTTTTTCAAAATGTTAAACATTTTATGTTAAGACACTATGTTGAAACTAAAACTTCACTCTATAAAACAAGCCAATCTTTAGGTACAGAATATTCTACTTATGATGCTGTAAGTATCCGAATTCCCTAGGGGCAAAAAAGGATTCCCTGCAATTGAGATTTAGACCCTCTGAGTCTTAACATCTCATGCTCCCAATTATGCTGCATTAAATTTACCTTTTGTGGTATTTAGACAAATGCAAAATAAAATCATATTTCTATAATAAATTTTAAAATATTAGATTATAGACATAACGAGATATTTGCGTTTGAAACTTATTATTGTCAAGTGTGTCTTGCTTTGATGATAAAGACAACTTTGATGTCCGCTTGTTCCTAATTGTTTCTATACGTAATCCTGTCCCTTATGTCGTTATTCAATAACAAGAACTTCAATAAAGATAACAAGCCTTACCAATTAATTAGTTCTCGTTCATTATCCGCTGCTATTATTATCTCCAGCTTTTAGCCACGAAGTCTACTGCGACTCACTTCTTACACATCCGCGAGGAAGCCAAGAAAATTCTTAAATCACAATACAACTGTTGAAAAATTAAAAAAAAACAAACTCATACTATAATAATTCATCAAAGACTTTCCATTGTTACACATTTTTCTGTTGTCAAAGTTGTTTAAAGGGATTGTGAAGGCAAAATAAAACTGATTAGAATCGAGTAAAGAGTAGACTCCACTTGAATCTCGTCTATTTTCGTATCTGTTCATATGGGAAAAGTTGAAGGTTTTGTAGCATGCTGTGTTTAAGAAGAGAAATTACACGGGACTCTTTCGTTTACTTAGATGAAGTCTCGTTCTCCATCACGTGACCTTATGACATGTGACCAAGACTGCTTACCAATATTTTTTAAAACTGTACTTTGAAAAGTTCACTTTAAAACCTAAATAAACTCACGTGACACCACCGATGACGACGTCAAATCTTCGCAATGACGACAGACACTTCCTGTACGTCACTGATTGACGTCACACCCAGACTCGTCTGCTTGACCATCTCGGGAAGCTATCGCGGTTACTCGGCGGAAGGACACAACGGTCGATTTCACTGGATTTTTTTTTATTTTTGTAAACATCGGCAACCGAAATAGTGCTAATAAGTAGTAATTAAGTGAGAAACGAATCCTTTATTTCTCCTGTATTGCTCTCGTGCTCTGTAATTGTCACTAAATATAGTTTTGAAACGTTTGACCGTCGCCACAGCCTTATCACAAGCCTTGAGTATCCCTTTAAACTACCTACTTATTAATGCACACTTCTGGAAAAAATGCTTATCAAGAGATATGAACATTTCAACACTTAGACACACTCACTCCACTACAACAAAATATGTCAGTTTAATCCTCACGACATATTGTTGTCTTCTTCTTGTCCCTAATGACCAACAGTGAAGCAGAGAACCACAAACATATTGCTGTACTTCACAACAAACTGCTTTGGCGAGGTAGTCATTTCGTGCAGACAACAAGAAGTGATTTTAAACTGAGCTTTGTCTGTTCTAAACTCTAACCTCTGAGACCTATCGCATTCTTATTGAAGTCTGTGATAAATTCAAACTTTCTGTATTGCAGCTTCTGAGAATGTGGCGCTGAAGAAGCCGGCTCGTCAAATCTCGACTCCAGCCCAATATTACTACGCAACGGCGGACAAGGCGGTGGATGGCAACACCGATGGTGACTTTTATCACTACTCCTGTACCCACACTAGTGAATTCTCCAACACCTGGTGGAAGGTGGACCTGATGGGCTTCTACAACATCACCAGCGTGCAGCTCTTCACGAGGACAGACTCATACGGTAATTCACAGTGATAAACCAAATGTCACCTGTGACTAGTTTTTTCAAAGTGGTTACAAAGTTTAAAACATTTAAATTCTGTAGTAGACCATTCCAGTGCAAGACAATTTTTAATGTTTAGGTTACAATCCAGATCTCCATCCTTCAACCCTAAATGGGACTCACGAATGGTGTAAGTCATAACCGTACCAATAAAATATTTTGAACTTTCACATTAGTTTTCGAACTAATAACGGAGCAGAAGCCGCTGAACCTCTGCACTAAGAATCTTAACAGTTCAGCCCAGGATGCACCAATTTAGAACACAATTTAGAACACATAAAATACATTCATTTATTCTTAAAGGTATATATATATAATTGCTAAAGATAAAAACTAACAAGAGGAAAGACACACGTGCGTGCGACAATTACTCTGAGAGCTGAAAGAGGTTTCTATCGTTTATATGGCAATATTACAGTTGTTATTAACTGGTTATTTTACTCTATGATGGCATTAGACTTCTTAGTTTAGCACAGTGAAATAATCTGTTCTCCTAATTAAACTCTTTTCAGGGGAGAGATTACAAAACTTCGAAGTTCGTGTATCTGCCACTGACCCCACGACCTTTCCGTCCGGTGCAGGACAGCAGTGTGTCTACTATAGAAGTCAAGTGGCTCTAACCGGAACTTTGCTCACGTGCACTCGTCCAATCACAGGTCGCTTCGTCAGTGTGTTCAAGCCTGCCAACGAGGTTCTCACCATCTGCGAGATTTTTGTCTTCGGGACGAAGCTCGACACCGGTAAAGCTAATTACTGTAGTGCAAATACAACTTTATTGTCTGGCACTCGGATGATTGTTGATGTGCACCATGTGGGGGACACTGTGAGAGTCGAGGGAAAGCTGGAAAGGTCTGGCAAAGACACCACTTAGCTGACTAGGAGACTTTTAGAACCTTGCGTCTCATGTGGCCAGGTCCAGGGGCTTAACTAGAGTTAACAAGGGAGAGAATACATCTGTACTGATGACATGTCCCTCACAGACTTTCATCTACTTCCTCACTAAAGTCTCTCTAGTCCAATCGTGTGTAGAAAGTATTCAGCTCACTAATAAATGTGAGTTAGTCAGCACACTTCACTCTTTGATTCTTTTGTTCTCTGATCATCATGGTCTTCACTCCCCATCATGCTTCCCTCGCACAGTCGCTTTTTTACCTTCTTCCTTCATTTAACCTTAGATATGCAAATGCCGCATACTGTAATAACGACGGAAGTCTGAATGTTTCAGGAACCTACGAACTAGTGAAGGACAACTCCCGCCTCAACTCTTCCCGTGTGACGTCACTAACAACAGCGTCGCCCTTTAGCTGCGGTGCGAAGTGTCTTAGTGACGTCACGTGTGTGGCCTTTAACGTCATGGCGTCAGGAACAAGTTCACAACCCGGCGTCACGTGCGAGCTTGTGTGTGTTACAGAGTGGGTGACAAACATGACACTGGAAGCCAAGACCGGATGGAGAGCTTACAATCGGCTGTTGGAGGGTTAATGTGACGTCATGGAGAAACACCAACGTTTGAAGTTACTTAATGAGGAGAACTTTGTTTTCGACTTGTCATGAATTCGTCTTTGTACTTGATTTGTTTGTTGTTTATTTTTATATATTTCATATTTACAGTTCGCCTCTCTAGCACTGATTTTAAATAATCATGTTTACCCACACGCATTTACTTTCATGGGAAAAGTGCGCTCTTCAAGTCTCACACTTTATTATTTCCACACACACATACACTGTGGCAAATGCATTATGAAGTGTAGTTAAATTTAAGCTTCCAGAGACTCTGTGTGTGTATTAAAGAAAGCCCTACTCAAAGCTGAACTTGTATTGTGGATGGACTTGGTAGGTAAAGTTAATACCACAGATACGGACACTCACCAAGACATACAACATTTTAGCATTATATCCTCCGTTTTGATATAGTAAATCATCCTTGATTTACTGAGCCACTTATATATATATATGCTGAAGTGTGAAGGATTTATCTGTCATTGATGTTCTAAACTTTAGTATGTCTGTGGTAGTGTTTTCAGGTTGGTATAAAATTCTGATTGATAAGAAATATTTACTAATCAAGAGGAGAGTCATCGTGTGTTGAAGGAAAGCTGAAATAAAGAGTTAGTCGATACAATGTTATTTCTTCAATATTTTACCTTAAAATGAACAGCTTTGTTTGATGTCTGAAACTTTGTGGACACAGTTCTAATTTAATCTGTTCTGAATAGGCTATAGGATGCTGTTGTTGTTGTAAAAATAAAAAGAAAGGAATGGTTGGTGCAATAAACTTCCATTATAAAAGAAAACAAAGATGAGTAGGAATCAAAACATGCACACACACAGAAATCAACTTCTCCTACTTAAATTAACACATTATATTTTGATAATAAAAAGAACGTAGGTGTATCTCACTGAAAAATATTTGATATCAATTGATCGTGATGTTATAGTTAAGGGAGGCTATCGCCTGTATGTCAAGCTAATCACGAGTAAGGTTACGCCCCTTTATCAATCAATTGATGTCTGTGTGAATTTACTTATTTCAGTAGTCGTATAACGGAATTCTTTACTCACCACAGGGCACTCTTAATGTAACTATTTCAGCTACTTTGTGTCGCCATCATGCCAACATTTCACTTTTGATTGTGTGAATTAATGTCTGTTGGACTTGAAACCAAAAGCTTGAAATACAGGCAATAGTAATGTTAGTAACATTAGATGGAGTGAGATCTGCGCCAGGTCACACCTAGCTTTAACTTACCATCTTTACCTAACGTGTTGTCGATCCTCTGTTGTGATTCTAGTCAAAGTAGGAGGGACTCATGAATACATTCGCTCTGTTGGAATGAAACGCACCGATAGCTTTCTGAAATAAAATATATGTTAATATTTGGCCGTCTTCAAATCGTTTATCCGATACTGCCTTGATGGACACAGTCTGTTTCCTCTCTTTACCATGGCATTGAAATGTGTGTCCTGTGCGCAGTCAGCCATAACTGACCAACCGTTTCTTGCAGGGTCAGGGATACGGGGTCAGTTATCGATGCTCGGGAGTCGCAGTCGTCTTTCGAGAAACATTAGTCTCCATGACCACCACAGTCGTTGTCGGTGAAGCATGTCCGTCTGTTCAAAAACAACACACACAGCTCAGAGCTGAAGAAATATTTTAACAAGTTATCTCACCAAAGCCAGGTAGACCATCATCACGGACAGGTTGAGAGACTTCTCCGAGGGCCGACATATTATCACAATGACACACCTGGTGGGGAAACCTTTCTTCACACACTTGTGTCTGGACACACATCGCTACACACAAGTGATGGTGTTTTGGATGTACTTGTATTTCTTCTCACCTGTTCTTGGTAAGTATTTCCAATTTCTAGTAAATTAGTTGTCATTCATACCTACTCGAGTTTTAACTCCTTCTCTCGGCCCAAAAGAATACTGTGTTTTATTACCTTTCCGTGCAAAAACAAAGAAAATTCTTAAATCACAATAAGAACTATTCAATAATAAAATGTAACCAATACTATAACAGGGCATCAAGAGTTTCCATTGTTACCCATTTGTTTGTTGACACAGATGTTTAATCCAAGAGATATAAATGTTTCAATACTTAGACACACTGACTCGTCTACCACTGAAGATGTAAGCTTAGTCCTCACAACATACTGATCAACAAACAGTAAGGAAAGCTTCACGCATTTTGTCAACACCTGAACATGTACTAAGGAGAGAATTTGTATTACTAAGCTCAGGTAAACACTATTCATGTCAATATGCAAAAGGAACAGACACCTGAAATCGTTTGGGCCATCTGCGGTCCAGCCGCTCAAACTCAGGTCAAGTGTCAGTGGTGTGTGTGTGTGTGAGTGATGTAGATGTGCACATGATTAGTCTTGATGCAAGTTGTTTGTTTTATAGTATATATATATATATTTATATAAATATCCTTCCTTTCGCATGCTAATGTACATCTTAACTTGGAGTCTGTGATAAAGTCAACTTCTTTGTATTTCAGCTTCTGAGAATGTGGCGCTGAGGAAGCCGGCTCGTCACATCTCTACTTATATCCACAACCCATCGGCGACGGCTGACAAGGCCGTGGATGGCAACACCGATGGTAACTTTTCTCAAGGCTCCTGTACCCACACTAATGACATCTCCAACACCTGGTGGAAGGTGGACCTGATGGGCTTCTACAACATCACCAGCGTGCAGCTCTTCACGAGGACAGACGCTTGCTGTAAGTCACAGTCCTCAACCTAGTGATAAACAAAATGTCACCTGTACTTAATTTTCAAAGTGTTTACAAAGATTAAAGCGTTGAAACTCTGTGCTGGACCATTCGAGGGCGAACCAATTTTTATCTTTTACGTTACAATCCAGATCTCGATCCTTCAACCCCAACTAGGACTGTCGAGTGTTATAACTTATGCCCGTAATAATAAAATATTCTGACCTTCCACATTAAGTCAGTCAAGATTTTCAGCACATTTATCACAATCCAGATCCTCCAAGCCCCTACGTTGTATTATGTCTTAAAGGTACATACATACATATGCAAGTGCTAAAGATAGAAGACGACAGACACACTGTCATGCTAAAACTCGGACGAGAGGTTTCTATCGTTTAGATGTAATATTACTGTGGTTATTAACTCAAGTTATTATACACTTTGATGTCATTATTTTTACCTTAGAATTGTTAGTCTATCACAGTGAAACAATCTGTTCTCCTACTCCAACTCTTTTTCAGGGGAGAGATTACAAAACTTCGAAGTCCGTGTATCTGGCACTGACCCCACGACCTTTCCGTCCCATGACGGACAGCAGTGTGTCTACTATAAAAGTCAAGTGGCTCTAACCGGAACTTTGCTCAACTGCACTCGTCCAATCACAGGTCGCTTCGTCAGTGTGTTCAAGCCTGCCAACGAAGTTCTCACCATCTGCGAGATTTTTGTCTTCGGGACGAAGCTCGACACCGGTAAAGCTGATTACTGTAGTGTCAGGTCAAATTTCCTTTCTTGCCATAGGAAGTCCACGACAAAAATTTTTCTTGTGCTCGCAAGCCAAAATACATATACAAACATGAGCATAAAAGCATTATATATCAGCATTTCAGATATAGTATGAGCATGACAAAACATAATTACCAGACAAACCCATACAAGAGCCAGACCCTACAGTACCTGTTGGTAGAACTCTGAGACCCACTCTGAGGTCGGTCCTTCAGGAATGATCGTATCCACATCACTAGGCTGCTCCTCACATCCATGTCTAGTAGTCTCTAAAGAGGAAGGTGTGGCTGGAGTGTATTGAAGGCGCTGGAAAAATCCATGAACAGGACCTAACATAGGTGCCAGAGGTGTCCAGGTGTTCAACGATAGTCTCCAAAAGAGTGAGAGTGGCATCAGACATCCCCCTACGTGGCTCGTAAGCAGACTGCAGAAGGTCTAGTCCAGGGGTGTCAAACACCCGGCCCGCGGGCCACATCCGGCCCGCCATGAAATTTTACCTGGCCCGCGAAAGAAGTTTAGTTAATCGTTGCTAATGGCCCGGCGACAAGTAAAAGGCAAACAACAGAAAAGTTCCCCTCGAGGACAGCAAGAGATGGGATGAGTTTAGTGAAGTTTGTACAGACCACCAACAGTGCACTGGTCAAGTTACCACCGCTCTTGTTGATGACCAGAAGGGAGGGTGAAGGCGGGGCCCATAAATCTGACCTTTGACACGCGACACCCTGTCCTGAACACGGGCCGCGGGTCGAAGAGTTTTAGTACCTGTTAACTTCCCTGACTCGGTCCGAGATCAAAGGGTGACTAGGCTCGAATCTTGAACATGTTTGGCAGTACATATTTGTGAGAGCAACTTTTCTCTGTGATGAAGATCAACAAACATCACACAGGAGTCGCCTTACTGATATACACTTGCAGTCCATCCTGAGAATCTCCACAACACAGAAACTTACTCCAAACATAAACGAACTTGTTGCCAAGAAAAGATGTCAAAACGTCCACTTCTGACAAAGTAAATTAAGAAGAAAAACTGCTAAGCCTTGGTTTGTTATTACTTTAATTTTGTTTTAATGTATGATTTTGTTTACACAAATTTAATAACAAAAAGTTTAGTTTTCTACTGTTGAATAAAAAGTTATCGGACTTAAATAATAACCTTCGGCCCGCCACCTTGTGTACGATGTGACATTTGGCCCCCTGGGTAATTGAGTTTGACACCCCTGATCTAGTCGATCAGCCACGGTGAAGGTTGTCAAACGTCCCACAACCGTTTACAAACACTTGGCCATGACAGACGTGAGAGCCACGTGTTCGTGAGTCTGTACGTCTTTCACGTGACGTTATTTACGTTCATGCTTTCGTGACTAGATTAGTATGCAAATGCCGCATACTGTAATAACGACGGAGGTCTGAATGTTTCAGGAACCTACGAACTAGTGCAGGACAACTCCCGCCTCAACTCTTCCGCTGTGACGTCACTAACAACAGCGTCGCCCATTGGCTGCGGTGCGAAGTGTCTTAGTGACGTCACGTGTGCGGCCTTTAACGTCATGGCGTCAGGACCACGTTCACAGCGCGGCGTCACGTGCGAGCTTGTGGGTGTTACACAGTGGGTGACAACCATGACACTGGAAGCCAAGACCGGATGGAGAGCTTACAAGCGCCTGGTGGAGGGTTAACGTGACGTCATGGAGAAAATGAGGAGAACTTTACTCTGCGACTTGTCATGAATTCGTCTGTGTACTTGATTTGTTGTTTTTATTTCATATTTTATCTCCACCTCACATATTTAATGTATGAATAGCATGGGATAGGCAAGCAAGGACGTCTCCGTTTCATCCCGGGATGGATGACTTAACACAAGCTGAAGCTTCATTGTTTATTGGCACTAGACTTTTGATGTCACTGACAAGCTATTCGTAACCCTTCTCTCACCTCTTCATTACTGC
>SRHC01003601.1:0-12857 GCA_004794325.1 Pomacea maculata | reverse complement strand
AAAAAATGATGAAAAATAGGGGAGAATGATGAAAAAGTAAGAAAAATGTTGGCAAAAATGAAGAAAAATGAAAGAAAAAGGGGTGGAAACAAGAAAAAAGATGAAAAATGGAAAAATATGATGAAAAATAGGGGAGAATGATGAAAAAGGAGGGAAAATGGTGGAAAAAATGATGAAAATGGGAAAATATGATGAAAAGTAGGTGAGAATGATGAAAAAAGAGAAAAAAATGTTGGAAAAAACGATTAAAATGGAAGAAAAAATGATGGAAATGGGTAAAAAATGATGAAAAAGGAATAAAAAAATGATGAAAAATAGGGGTGAATGATGGAAAAGGAGGAAAATGGTGAAACAATGATTAAAACTGGAAGATAAAAATAATGAAAATGGGGAAAAAAATGGTGAAAAATGGCGAAAAAATATGATGAAAAATAGGGGAGAATGACGAAAAACGCCTTCTTCCCTTTTCTTCTACTTCCTTTGTCGCCTTCTTCTGTTTTCTTCTACTTCCTTTGTCGCCTTCTTCTGTTTTCTTCAACTTCCTTTTTCGCCTTCTTCCCTGTTCTTCAACTTCCTTTTTTGCCTTCTTCACTTTTCTTCTGCTTCCTTTTTTGCCGTCTTCCCTTTTATTCTACTTCCTTTGTCGCCTTCTTCTGTTTTCTTCTACTTCCTTTGTCGCCTTCTTCTGTTTTCTTCAACTTCCTTTTTCGCCTTCTTCCCTGTTCTTCAACTTCCTTTTTTGCCTTCTTCACTTTTCTTCTGCTTCCTTTTTTTTGCCGTCTTCCCTTTTCTTCTACTTCCTTTTTTGTCTTCTTCCCTGTTTTACTACTTCCTTTTTCGCCTTCTTCCCTTTTCTTTTACTTCCTTTTTTGCCTTCTTCCCTTTTCTTCTACTTCGTTTTTCGCCTTCTTCCCTTTTCTTCGAAAAATGGAAGGAAAAAAGGATGGAAATGGGGAAAAATGATTAAAAAATGGGGAAGAAATGATAAAAAATGGGGAAAAAAATGATGAAAAAGGGAATAAAAAATGATGAAAAATAGGGTTAATGATGAAAAAGGAGGAAAAATGGTGGAAGATATGATGAAAAACGGAATAAAAAATGATGAAAATGGGGAAAAATGGTGGAAAAAATGATTAAAAATGGAAGAAAAAATGAAGAAAATGTGGAAAAAATGATGAAAATTGAATAAAAAATGATGGAAATGGAAAAAAATGATGAAAATTAGGGGAGAATGATGAAAAAGGAAGGAAAATGTTGGCAAAAATGATGAAAAATGAAAGAAAAAAGGATGGAAACAAGAAAAAAGATGAAAAATGGAAAAATATGATGAAAAAGGAGGGAAAATGGTTGAAAAAATGATGAAAATTTGAAAATATGATGAAAAGTATTTGAGAATGATGAAACAAGAGAAAAAAATGGTGTAAAAAACGATTAAATAGGGAAGAAAAAAATGATGGAAATGGGTAAAAAATGATGAAAAAAGAATAAAAAAAATGATGAAAAATAGGGGTGAATGATGGAAAAGGAGGAAAAATGGTGAAACAATGATCAAAAGTGGAAGATAAAAAAAAATGAAAATGGGGAAAAAAATGAGGAAAATAGGGAAAAAATATGATGAAAAATAGGGAAGAATGATGAAAAACGCCTTCTTCTCTTTTCTTCTACTTCCTTTGTCGCCTTCTTCTGTTTTCTTCTACTTCCTTTGTCGCCTTCTTCTGTTTTCTTCATCTTCCTTCTCGCCTTCTTCCCTGTTCTTCAACTTCCTTTTTCGCCTTCTTCACTTTTCTTCTGCTTCCTTTTTTGCCGTCTTCCCCTTTCTTCAACTTCCTTTTTCGCCATCTTCCTTGTTCTTCTACTTATTTTTTCGCCTTCTTGTGTTTTCTTCAACTTCTTGTTCGCCTTCTTCCCTGTTCTTCTACTTCCTTTTTTGCCTTCTTCCCTTCTCTTCTACTTAATTTTTTGCCTTTTTCCCTGTTCTTCTACTTCCTAGTTCGCCTTCTTCACTGTTCTTCAACTTCCTTTTTCGCCTTCTTCACTTTTCTTCTGCTTCCTTTTTTGCCGTCTTCCCCTTTCTTCAACTTCCTTTTTCGCCATCTTCCTTGTTCTTCTACTTATTTTTTCGCCTTCTTGTGTTTTCTTCAACTTCTTGTTCGCCTTCTTCCCTGTTCTTCTACTTCCTTTTTTGCCTTCTTCCCTTCTCTTCTACTTAATTTTTTGCCTTCTTCCCTTTTCTTCTACTTCGTTTTTCGCCCTCTTCCCTTTTCTTCGAAAAATGGAAGGAAAAAAGGATGGAAATGGGGAAAAAATGATAAAAAATGGGGAAAAAATGGGGAAAAAATGATGAAAAAGGGAATAAAAAAATGATGAAAAATAGGGTTAATGATGAAAAAAGAGGAAAAATGGTGGAAGATATGATGAAAAACGGAATAAAAAATGATGAAAATGGGGAAAAATGGTGGAAAAAATGATTAAAAATGGAAAAAAATGAAGAAAATGGGGAAAAAATGATGAAAAATGAATAAAAAATGATGGAAATGGAAAAAAATGATGAAAAATAGGGGAGAATGATGAAAAAGGAAGAAAAATGTTGGTAAAAATGATGAAAAATGAAAGAAAAAGGGATTGAAACAAGAAAAAAGATGAAAAATGGAAAAATATGATAAAAAATAGGGGAGAATGATGAAAAAAGAGAAAAATATGTTGGAAAAAAACGATTAAATATGGAAGAAAAAATGATGGAAATCTTTAAGAAATGATGAAAAAGGAATAAAAAAATGATGAAAAATAGGGGTGAATGATGGAAAAGGAAGAAAAATCGTGAAACAATGATTAAAAGTTTAAGATAAAAATAATGAAAATGGGGAAAACAAATGATGAAAAATGGGGAAAAAATATGATGAAAAATAGGGGAGAATGACGAAAAACGCCTTCTTCCCTTTTCTTCTACTTCCTTTGTCGCCTTCTTCTGTTTTCTTCTACTTCCTTTGTCGCCTTCTTCTGTTTTCTTCAACTTCCTTTTTCGCCTTCTTCCCTGTTCTTCAACTTCCTTTTTCGCCTTCTTCACTTTTCTTCTGCTTCCTTTTTTGCCGTCTTCCCCTTTCTTCAACTTCCTTTTTCGCCATCTTCCCTGTTCTTTTACTTCCTTTTTCTCCTTCTTCCCTGTTCTTCTACTTATTTTTTCGCCTACTTCCCTGTTCTACTTCCTTTTTTGCCTTCTTCCCTTCTCTTCTACTTCCTTTTTTGCCTTCTTCCCTGTTCTTCTACTTCCTAGTTCACCTTCTTCACTGTTCTTCTACTTCCTTTTTTGCCTTCTTCCCTTGTCTTCTACTTCCTTTTTTGCCTTCTTTCCTTCTGTTCAACTTCCTTTTTTACCTTCTTCTGTTTTCTTCAACTTCCTTCTTTGCCTTTCTCCCTGTTCTTCAACTTCAGCATAGAACAGCACAGCATGAGACTAGCCCGGGCATCGCCATAGCACAGTCAAAGCTTAGCCCGAGCATCAGCAAAGCACAGCCTGAGCATAGACTGAGAATCACAATAGCACAGTCTGTGCATAGCCTGAGCATCACCATTGCACAGCCTGAGCATAGCCTGAGCATAGCCTGAGCACAGCCTGAGCATAGCCCAGGCATCACCATAGCACAGCCTGAGCATAGCCTGAGCATCACCATAGCAAAGCCTGAGCATAGCCTGAGCATCACTATAGCACAGCCTGAGCATAGCCTGAGCATCACCATAGCACAGCCTGAGCATAGCATGAGCATAATCATCGCATAGCCTGAGCACAGCCTGAGCACAGCCTGAGCATAGCCTGAGCATAGCCTGAGCATCTCCATAGCACAGCATGAGCATAGCCTGAGCATAGACCAGGCATCACCATAGCACAGCCTGAGCATAGCCTGAGCATCACCATTACACAGCCTGAGCATAGCCTGACCATCACCATAGCAAAGCCTGAGCATAGCCTGAGCATCACCATAGCACAGCCTGAACATAGCCTGAGCATCACCATAGCACAGCATGAGCATAGCCTGAGCATCACAAGAGCACAGCCTGTGCATAGCCTGAGCATCACCATAGCACAGCCTGAGCATAGCCTGAGCATCACCATAGCACAGCCTTAGCATAGCCTGAGCATCATCATAGCCAGGGATGGGCAAGCTACTTTTAATTTGTAGCCGGCTAGGCTACAGCTACTTTTTTTCAAAATGTAGCCGGCTACACTACAGCTACAATTTTCCAAAAAGTAGCCAGCTACTTTGGGCTACTTTTAAAATGTAGCCAGCTTCTTTTGGCTACTTTTAAAAGCGTGATGTTATAACAAGTTAGCTGTAGCCAGCTGGCTGTAGCAATATACACAAACATCAAACATACACACTAAACACTATTACTTGCTTTACAAAGTTTTTATTATAATAATGAAACGGAGAACTGCGATATACCGACAATTTTATTTAGTGAATCCATAAATGCTTTCATTCATTCCTTGCACCCTTCCTCCCCCGGCCTTTTTCACACAATAAGTACACATATTTTACGATTATATTAAACATTTCTGGATCTTTTTCCTCATCCTGTTTTAGTTACAAAAGAAATTATATAAGTTTTCCGATAAACATTTGTTTTCTATAACTATTTGTTCACTATTACTTAGAAATGAAAACTAAACAGATGCTTAAGTATCAGGTACCTGGTGGAATTTTCAATAAGTTAGGTTATGTGGTGATGAAAAATGTCAACCTCTTATCAATACTGTGACAATGAACAACAGACCATTGAAATAAATGAGTTTGCATGGAATATAAGTAAAACACTGCTTAATCTAAGTTAGGCAAGCAGATCATAAGGCATTTTTTTCTAACACTGACACTGAAAACAAAGAAAAGAACACAAACTAATTTTTTCCAAAAGCTGATAGGGTGAAAAGTATAGTCCTGGCATACTAGAATAGACTTTAATTATATAGTAGGATGTCAAATGTAGCATATAAACACTGAAATATATTTTTCAAAAATGATCTGATACAAGATATATTTATTTTAAATCTTCAAGCTTGAATTTCTCTGTCGTTTTTGACATCCAGTCATAAACTATAAAAACATATTTCTCAAGATTGGCTTGTGCTACAGCAGTACAATTTTGCAATTTTGTTTAGAAATGCATAAGCTACAAAGTGATGCATTTGAGAATATGATATAAACATTACTTTTGATAAAATTAAAATTTTTCTAAATATTTAATTGCCACATTCACACTGAGTCGGGGGGTACCATGTCTGATTTTTTATATCTCCTAGAAATCTTGAGATATCAAAACGGCTTATGCATCAGTTTTCTTATCAGTGCCTCTAGTTTACAAAAAATTCAAAACCTTTGGTATATAACTTATGGTATTGTGTAAATTTGTTTTTAAAATGCTTGTACGTTTTGAAACAAAAACGTTGATTAAACTCACAATTTTCACTTTAGGTACTCAAAAACAGTTTTAAAGTGCTATATTTATGTTATTTTGTTACTCTATATTTAAAAACCCTTAAAGATATTTAAAATATGGATTTTAATTTTTGGAGTGTACCGGTAACCTTAAAACAAATCTACATTCTTTTAGTCCTTCATGGAATTGAATTTGACCAGAACTTTGGCCTCGAAGTTGCTGTCTGTCACCCTAATGTGCAGCTTTTGTCATGATAAGTCCTGCCAGACTGAACAATCTCTCAACCGCAGCACTGCTTGGCAAGACGGTGTTGGTGCGCAAATAAATTTGTTTGACCGTGGGATATTTGTCCAGTTCACTGACATTCTGTGACAATCCAGACATCAGGAAGGTAGTTGTCTCAGGGGTGCCGGTAACGTCTTGTTCGTTGAGTACTTTTTCGTGCTGCCGCACCCATTCTTGCATTTGAAACTATACCCACATTTTGTGGCTTCGCAAAATGTAAAAAATTTCAAATAAGGCTGGAAATTGATGGGTACGTCCATCTTCGTTTTTCAAATCGCTCCCAGAACATGGACGACCCGGTACTTCCGGTTACTGAGCGTGCGAGACACGTGGGTGTCTGGCTGTCAAGACACCGAGCAGTGAGAGCAGTGGCTGTCGTCGTCTTGCTGACACGCTGTTGACGAATGGTCGTGTAACCAACACGTCAAATGGCTGTCGTAGAGTGGGCTGTCGTACCAGAAATAACACAGAGATTGAATTCCACACTGAAGTTTTCTTTAATTCAGTATCTTTTTCTCAGCAGCTGGCCTAACTTCTCTCTCTCTCTCCAATTCACAAAGAGGTCCCACACCACTGTCAGCAAAGACATTCTATTTCGTCGCAATAAAGACATTTTTGAACATCGCTACATTGTTGAACATCATTTCCTCCCTCGCGCAAAGACAAGACATTTTTACTTTGAACATTGCTACTTTGTTGAACATCATTTCCTCCCTCGCACAAGACATTTTACTGTGAACATTGCTACATTGTTGAACATCATTTCCTCCCTCGCACAAGACATTTTACTGTGAACATTGCTACATTGTTGAACATCATGTCCTCCCTCGCGCAAAGACAAGACATTTTTACTTTGAACATCGCTACATTGTTGAACATCATTTCCTCCCTCGCACAGACATTCTATCTTTTACATTGCTGCCGTGCTGAACATTCTGGAATATAGATGCAAATCTACAACCCAAAGACATTATACTTTGTACACTACTAGAGTGCTACAGTCGTGAAAGTAGCCAACATGTAGCCAAGCTACAGCTACTTTCTAAAATGTAGCTACGGCTACAAGCTACTTTTTTTTAATTTGTAGCCGGCTAAGCTACAAGCTACAAAATTTGTAGCCGGCTACAGAAGCTGTAGCTAGGCTACAGCTACTCCTCATCCCTCATCATAGCATAGCCTAAGCATAGCCTGAGCATATCCTCAGCATCACCATAGCACAGCATGAGCATAGCCTGAGCATAGCCCGGGCATCACCAAAGCACAGCCTGAGCATAGCCTAAGCATCACCATATCACTACCTGAGCATCACGATAGCACAGTCTGTGCATAGCCTGAGCATCACCATTGCACAGCCTGAGCATAGCCTGAGAATCACCATTGCAAAGCCTGAGCATAGCCTGAGCATAGCCTGAGCATCACCATTGCACAGCCTGAGCATAGCCTGAGCATCACCATAGCAAATCCTGAGCATAGCCTGAGCTTCATCATAGCACAGCCTGAGCATAGCCTGAGCATCACCATAGCACAGCCTGATCATAGCCTGAGCATCATCATAGCACAGTTTGAGCATAGCCTTAGCGTCATCATAGCATAGCCTGAGCATAGCCTGAGCATATCCTGAGCATCACCATAGCACAGCATGAGCATAGCATGAGCATAGCCCGGGCATCACCATAGCACAGCCTGCGCATAGCCTGAGTATCACCATAGCAAAGCCTGAGCATAGCCTGAGCATCACAATAGCACAGTCTGTGCATAGCGTGAGTATCACCATTGCACAGCCTGAGCATAGCCTGAGCATCACCATAGCAAAGCCTGAGCATAGCCTGAGCATCAACAGAGCATAGCCTGAGCATAGCCTGTGCATATCCTGAGCACAGCCTGAGCATAGCCTGAGCATCACCATAGCACAACCTGAGCATAGCCTTTGCATCACAATAGCACAGCCTGAGCACAGCCTGAGCATCACCATAGCACAGCCTGAGCATAGCCCGGGCATCACCATAGCACAGCCTGAGCACAGCCTGAGCATCACCATAGCACAGCCTGAGCATAGCCCGGGCATCACCATAGCACAGCCTGAGCATCGCCTTAGCATCACCATTGCACAGCCTGAGCATAGCCTGAGCATCACCATAGCAAAATCTGAGCATAGCCTGAGCATCACCATAGCACAGCCTGAGCATATCCTGAGCATCACCATAGCACAGCCTGAGCATAGCCTGAGCATCATCATAGCACAGCCTGAGCATAGCCTTAGCATCATCATAGCATAGCCTGAGCATTGCCTGAGCATATCCTGAGCATCACCATAGCACAGCATGAGCATAGCCTGAGCATAGTCCGGGAATCACCATAGCACAGCCTGAGCATAGCCTGAGCATCATCATAGCACAGACTGAGCATAGCCTTAGCATCATCATAGCATTGCCTGAGCATAGCCTGAGCATATCCTAAGCATATCCTGAGCATAAACATAGCACAGCATGAGCATAGCCTTAGCATAGCCCTGGCATCACCACAGCACTGCCTGAGCATAGCCTGAGCATCAGCTTAGCACAGCCTGAGCATAGACTGAGAATCACAATAGCACAGTCTGTGCATAGCCTGAGCATCACCATTGCACAGCCTGAGCATAGCCTGAGCATAGCCTGAGCATCACCATAGCACAGCCTGAGCACAACCTGAGCATCACCATAGCACAGCCTGAGCATAGCCCGGGCATCACCATAGCACAGCCTGAGCATAGCCTGAGCATCATCATAGCCAGAATGAGCATAGCCTTAGCATCATCATAGATAGCCTGAGCATAGCCTGAGCATAGCCTGAGCATATTCTGAGCATCACCATTGCACGGCATGAGCATAGCCTGAGCATAGCCCGGGCATCATCATAGCACAGCCTGAGCATAGCCTGAGCATCATCATAGCACAGCCTGAGCATAGCCTTAGCATCATCATAGCATAGCCTGAGCATAGCCCGGGCTTCACCATAGCACAGCATGAGCATAGCCTGAGCATCACCATTGCACAGCCCGAGCATAGCCTGAGCATCAGCATAGCACAGCCTGAGCATAGCCTTTGCATCATCATAGCATAGCCTGAGCATAGCCTGAGCATCACCATAGCAAAGCCAGAGCATACCCTGAGCATCACCATAGCACAGCCTGAGCATAGCCAGAGCATAGCCATGGTTCACCATTGCACAGCCTGAGCATAGCCTGAGCATCACAATAGCACAGTCTGTGCATAGCCTGAGCATCACCATTGCACAGCCTGAGCATAGCCTGAGCATCACCATAGCAAAGCCAGAGCATACCCTGAGCATCACCATAGCACAGCCTGAGCATAGCCTGAGCATCACCATAGCACAGTCTGTGCATAGCCTGAGCATCACCATTGCACAGCCTGAGCATAGCCTGAGCATCACCATAGCAAAGCCAGAGCATACCCTGAGCATTACCATAGCACAGCCTGAGCATAGCCTGAGCACAGCCTGAGGATAGCCTGAGCATCACCATAGCATAGCCTGAGCATAGCCTGAGCATCTCCATAGCACAGCATGAGCATAGCCATAGTATAGCCCGGGCTTCACCATAGCACAGCCTGAGCCTAGCCTGAGCATCACCATTGCACAGCCTGAGCATAGCCTGAGCATCACCATAGAACAGCCTGAGCATAGCCTGAGCACAGCCTGAGCACAGCCTGAGCATAGCCTGAGCATCTCCATAGCACTTCATGAGCATAGCCTGAGTATAGCCCGGGCTTCACCATAGCACAGCCTGAGCATAGCCTGAGCATCACCATTGTACAGCCTGAGCATAGCCTGAGCATCACCATAGCAAAGCCTGAGCATAGCCTGAGCGTCACCATAGCACAGCATGAGCATAGCCTGAGCATCACAATAGCACAGCCTGTGCATAGCCTGAGCATCACCATTGCACAGCCTGAGCATAGCCTGAGCATCACCATATCAAATCCTGAGCATAGCCTGAGCATCACCATAGCACAGCCTGAGCATAGCCTGAGCATCACCATAGCACAGCCTGAGCATAGCCTGAGTATCATCATAGCACAGTTTGAGCATAGCCTTAGCGTCATCATAGCATAGCCTGAGCATAGCCTGAGCATAGCCTGAGCATCACCATAGAACAGCATGAGCATAGCTTGGGCATAGCCCGGGCATCACCATAGCACAGCCTGAGCATAGCCTGAGCATCATCATAGCACAGCCTGAGCATAGCCTGAGCATCACAATAGCACAGTCTGTGCATAGCGTGAGCATCACCATTGCACAGCCTGAGCATAGCCTGAGCATCACCATAGCAAAGCCTGAGCATAGCCTGAGCATCATCATAGCATAGCCTGAGCATAGCCTGTGCATATCCTGAGCATCACCATAGTACAACCTGAGAATAGCCTGAGCACAGCCTAAGCATAGCCTGAGCATAGCCTGAGCATACCCTGAGCATCATTATCGCATAGCCTGAGCACAGCCTGAGCACAGCCTGAACATAGCCTGAGCATAGCCTGAGCATCACCATTGCACAGCCTGAGCATAGACTGATCATCATCATAGCACAGCCTGAGCATAGCCTTAGCATCATCATAGCATAGCCTGAGCATATCATGAGCATCACCATAGCACAGCATGAGAATAGCCTGAGCATAGCCTGAGCATCACCATAGCACAGCCTGAGCATAGCCTGAGCATCACCATAGCACAACCTGAGCATAGCCCGGGCTTCACCAAAGCACAGCATGAGCATAGCCTGAGCATTTCATGAGCATCACCATAGCACAGCATGAGAATAGCCTGAGCATCACCATTGCACAGCCTGAGCATAGCCTTAGCTTCATCATAGCATAGCCTGAGCATAACCAGAGCATATCCTGAGCATCACCATAGCACAGCATGAGCATAGCCTGAGCATAGCCATGGTTCACCATTGCACAGCCTGAGCATAGCCTAAGCATCACCATAGCGAAGCCTTAGCATAGCGTGAACTTCACCATAGCACAGCCTGAGCATAGCCTGAGCTTCACCATAGCACCGCCTGAGCATAGCCTGAGCACAGCCTGAGCATAGCCTGAGCACAGCCTGAGCATAGCCTGACCATCACCATAGCACAGTTTGAGCTTAGCCTGAGCATCATCATCGCATAGCCTGAGCACAAACTGAGCACAGACTGAGCATAGCCTGAGCATCACAATAGCACAGCCTGAGCATAGCCTGAGCATCACCATAGCACAGCCTGAGCATAGCCCTAACGAACTTACTTAACTTTACGAACTGCGCTGAACGCACTTACTTAGACATTCGTTATCCTGCTTGGGTCGGCTTAGCCGTTTTACGGCATATTCGATATGTTTCGTCTTTTTACGGCTTTTTTCGAAAGTTTTTGAAATTTTTGTACCTGTTTCGGCCTTCTTAGACCTCTCTCTACCTTTTCAGACATTTGTCGGCCTTATTCTACCTATTTTAGCCTTTTACGACATTCGTTTTCCTTCTTAGGTCTGTTTTTCCGGTTTACCGCATATTGGACATTTTTCGTCTTTTTACGACGTTTTTCGAAATTTTATGAAATTTTTGTACCTGTGTCGGTATTCTGAGACCTCTTTCTACCTTTTCAGACATTTGTCGCCCTTATTCTACCCATTTTAGCCTTTTACGACATTCGTTTTGCTTCTTAGGTCTCTTTTTCCGGTTTACGGCATATTGGACTTTTTTTTGTCTTTTTACGACTTTTTTCGAAATTTTTTGAAATTTTTGTACCTGTGTCGATATTCTGAGACCTCTTTCTACCTTTTAAGACATTTGTTAGCCTTATTCTACCTATTTTAGCCTTTTACGACATTCGTTTTGCTTCGTAGGTCTGTTTTTCCGGTTTACGGCATATTCGACATTTTTCGTCTTTTTACGACGTTTTTCGAAATTTTAAAAAATTTTTGCAACTGTGTCGGTATTCTGAGACCTCTTTCTACCTTTTAAGACATTTGTTAGCCTTATTCTACCCATTTTAGCCTTTTACGACATTCGTTTTCCTTCTTAGGTCTGTTTTTCCGTTTTTCGGCATATTTGAAAACCTTTTTAGACCTTCTTCTACCTTAAAAGGTAGCCTGATCCTTTTAAGACACATAAATGCCTTCTTCTACCTATTTTAGGTCTTTTACGACATTGGTTATCCTGCATATGTCTGATTTGCCGTTTTACGGCATTTTCGACATTTTTCGACTTTTTTCGACTTTTTTCGACCTTTTTCTACCTTTTTAGACCTTCTTCTACCTTTTAAGACACATAAATGCCTTCTTCTACCTATTTGAGGTCTTTTACGACATTGGTTATCCTGCATATGTCTGATTTGCCGTTTTACGGCATTTTCGACATTTTTCGACTTTTTACGACTTTTTTCGACTTTTTTCGACCTTTTTAGACCTTCTTCTACCTTTTAAGACACATAAATGCCTTCTTCTACCTATTTGAGGTCTTTTACGACATTGGTTATCCTGCATATGTCCGATTTGCCGTTTTACGGCATTTTCGACATTTTTCGACTTTTTTCGACTTTTTTCGACTTTTTTCGACTTTTTTCGACTTTTTTTAGACCTTTTTAGACCTTCTTCTACCTTTTAAGACACATAAATGCCTTCTTCTACCTATTTTAGGTCTTTTACGACATTGGTTATCCTGCATATGTCTGATTTGCCGTTTTACGGCATTTTCGACATTTTTCGACTTTTTTCGACTTTTTTTGACTTTTTTCGACCTTTTTCTACCTTCTTCTACCTTTTAAGACACATAAATGCCTTCTTCTACCTATTTTAGGTCTTTTACGACATTGGTTATCCTGCATATGTCTGATTTGCCGTTTTACGGCATTTTCGACATTTTTCGACTTTTTTCGACCTTTTTAGACCTTCTTCTACATTTTAAGACACATAAATGACTTATTCTACCTATTTTAGGTCTTTTACGACATTGGTTATCCTCCATATGTCTGATTTGCCGTTTTACGCATTTTCGACATTTTTCGACTTTTTTCGACCTTTTTGGGCTTTTTGCAACTTTTTTCGACCTTTTTCTACCTTTTTAGACCTTCTTCTACCTTTTAAGACACATAAATGACTTATTCTACCTATTTT
>SRHC01003600.1:0-13848 GCA_004794325.1 Pomacea maculata | reverse complement strand
GCACTTTTTTATGAACTCCCCGTCTGAAAAGGGCTTGTTGCATTTTGCAATATTATATTCTACCATGAAACTAGCCTCTGTTGCACTATCCTGGATGGTTGATTGTTTGGAAAATATAGTCTGTTGTTTCTTGAGCTTTGCAACATACTCCGCGGCCTTTTTCTTGCGTTCTTCTTCAGAAAAATTTTCTGCCAAATTCGCGATGTTTCGTTTGATGGTGTCGCTTCAAATTAAACTCCTTGAAAACAGCAATCGTTTCGCAACATAGTAAGCACACTGCTTTATCATCCGTTTTACAACAGAAATATTTGTGTGTCCATTCTTCATTAAACACTCGACATTCCGTATCAACTTTACGTTTTTTTTGTTGTTGAAGGATTCATGCTTCCACTCATGTTGGCAACGTGTACTGATATGGGGGTTTCCGCCCACTGACTTTCTTTATTCCATTTACGAACTTCTCGTGCTGCAGGTGGGGATTTCCGCACTGAGTACGCATGCGCGTTGCCGGCTCTCATGGTAAAACGCATAAAAGTGGGTTCATAATTGGCGGCGGCAAGAAACAAACCGAGTTTCGGTTGAAAACTGTCAAATTTTATGAATATTAAAAAAAAAAATCTTATATGTTTTGGTGGACCGTTTGAAATGGCGAGGCGGGCCGAATCCGGCCCGCGGGCCGTATTTTGCCCACCCCTGGGTTAGAGAATGAAGTTGATGACCTCCTGTTACCACAAGACTAACCAGTAAACTGTTATATCTAAACTGTCGGCTTGAAAATCTCGAATCAAGATTGTTTACCAACAAAATCAATCAACATTCTTAGAATGAGTGTATGTTAGAAATAACATGTCAACACTAATGCGTTTGAGTGTTTACGTGTTGCGCTTTTGTTGCTCTGGTTTTTGTAATGTAGCAGATGTAGATGTAAGTCGGAGCATAGCTTATTGAACTAACACTACACCATCACCTGTCATCTCCTGTCTCTACATGTTACTCAGTCAACACTACACCATCACCTGTCTCTGCTGGGGTTACCTACCTCTCTATCAGTTGTCACTGTTGTCGACTGTTGTGTGCTTGTGTCAGCTGACATCACCGACGATGGTAAGTCGTATTTTCAGTGTCAATGCAGGTGGCGGGAAGGTTTAGCGATATTTAAGTTCTTGTGAGAAGGGAGATAACTGAGACCTAATGTCACCAAACGAATTACTGGCCGTAGCACTTAATCGAGATGGGTTCTACAAGGGAAATACAAAATCACCATGATATAACCAGGATTTGGCATAAATTGAAAATCTTGTGCCAAGATACACTTGAGTGCCATAATATTACCAGGATTAAGCGATGTCTTGACCGATTTTCGGTTCCGTGTTTGGACCACTATTACAGCCAAGGAAAAGCCAATATTGATGCCAATGAAGGCAAACAAAGCTCCACTCTTTGGCCAGTTCTGTGTGTGCTGGGTTGTTAGTTCACAACAACTGTAACTTCCCATTATTTACATGAAATGTTCATTGTTCCAGTCTGTAAAGAAAAGCCTTATATAAACCCAGAGAAAAAATAGAAAAAAATAATAAAAACGTATGGAAAATGCATTGCAAAAAAGCAAACCCTTGATATAAACCCTCAGCCTCCCATCTTACCTTCACTTTCATGTCCACTTAGTGATGTAAAATATTTTTTTATTTAAATTTAATTTTCTATGACAATTTCTAGAATAAACTAGGGGAGATAAGTAACTGCTTCTAGAAAATTAAAGTTATCTCCCCTTATTCAGCCCATGACACAAAACCATTGTTAAGACATGGCATGCAGAGTCTCTCTGTTTGTATAAACACAGTCCACTCCACGCTATTTTCCTGTAGTCTTAGCTCTCCCTTGAGTTGCCGCCGAACTGGAGAAGATCTTCAGTCTAGAAATCAAAGAAGTTTTATATTTCTTACAGGATAATGGGCTTACGTCATTTTACAGTTAAGGGTATGTCACATTTGCTGAAGCTACTGTCACTTTTATCAGACTTTCATATTTGAGAAATGCAGCAGACTCTCCATTAATAGGAACCTAGTGACCGAAGAAAGACAAAATAGAAGAATTCTTTAAAACAAATTTCTAGCGGAAAAGTAAATTCAAAAGCGATGGTCTTGTACCTGGATGTACCTGCTCAACTCTTCACCCATCTAACAGATGACTTATTGTCTCTTCATCATTAAGACATATAGCACATTTGGGGGAATTAACAATCTTTCTTATATATAGAAACCTGTTAGCTGGCAAATTTCTATGGAGAATTCTTAACTGGAACCATTTTAGTTGGTGATCAGATGTTGTCTTATGTCCTTTGTTAAACACAAGTTTCCATGGTATGTTTTCAAAGGTAGAGTTCCATTTCACAATAACACTAGGCAATGAGTGGGATTTCCAAGCATTAATTGTACCGATTTATTTCCTTTACAAATTATCTCCCATGCCTTTTCTTTTCTTTCCTCAGTTCCTTTAATATTTTTGATCTGTAATTTATTTTGAAACTGTTTAATTGCATTTAGAACTCCTGCGAACTGTAGAGAGTTAGTGGTCAAGTTGGGGAATTTTAGCTGAAACTCCTGGTATGTGAGACAGTCACCATTTTCTTTAAGTAAATGTCTAACTTTGCAGAAATCTTCTCGTAGCCAATCACTAAAGTAAATTGTGTGATTGCCTATAACCATGTTTATGTTGTAGAAGATACATTCTGCATTAAATTCATCAATAGTTGCAGGTGCACATTTTACATGTAATCTTTTAAAATGTTTCAAAACATCATGCCAAAAAGGGTTGTGTATTCTATTAATTAATGCATTCACAAATTATCTACTTAGAGAATGTAGTTTATCAAGTTCAGGATACAAGTATAGTGTAGATTCCTGTAATACTGCCTTGTTGTAGAAAAGTCTCTTTAGCCAACTGATTTTCATTGCAGATAGGAAGTAACAAATATTAACCATTTCCAGACCACATTTTATGTAAGACTGATATACCCCTTTCTTACTGATTTTAGCCTGCTTTCCAGTACATAGAAAATTAAAAAATAACTGTTCAATTTCTTTCAATAAGTATGCCCTCAGGGTCAGGTAGGTTATGGAATAGGTAAGTTGATTTTGACATGGCTAAGGTTTTTAAAACTGTTATTTTTCCAAATGGGGTAAGCTGACGCTTGCTCCATGAGCAAAGTAATTTTTTATTTCAATTAGTTTATCATCATAGTTTAAGCCTACAATACGATCCACGTCCACGGAGACCTCTAAATTTCCCATGTTTTCAATGAGCTGGAAGACTTTGAAGAAATAAAGTGGCTTATCTCTATCACTGGGGCCATCTATATTGGCCAAAGTGATGTGTCTCCCTAAAAGTTTCATATCCAATAGTATGTAGCTACCCTCAGGATCACTGATAATATTATGGACTTTATATTCACATGAGTTAGCTAAAAGAATGGCTACACCCTTACTATTTGTGTTATCACCTGCTAAGAAACAGTCATATCCCCAGCATGATCTTATACAGTTTTCAGAATTAGTTGTCCAGTGTGTCTCTTGCACAAGGTGTATATCAAACTTGTTTCCGTAAATAATCAAACACATTTTTGCCTTTCATATGGTTCCCAAGGCCATTACAGTTAAAAGAACAAATATCAACAGATTTCTTAGTATCCATTATAGTACATAAGTTGTATAACTGTACAATAAATAGCAAAACACCTTGAAATATACAATAATGCAATGCAATAATATTTGGACAATTTAACATCTATTACAGTAGCTAATACAGTAGATGGGGAGGTTATCGGTAAGTGAAACATTAGATAAGAGCTAATATCCAGAATTTTGCAATGATTCTTATATATAACTTCACTGGTTATTTTCAATGTCCCAAATTTTCTACAATGATGTTGAAATAAAGAGAAAGATATTAAATTATATAGCGTGTACATAAGTGGAGTTGGAGATTTCAGTGCTAGAAGTAAGAGAGAAAAAGAGGATAGCAGTTCTGTGCTGGCTTGTCGTTGTCGTCGTTGTTGTCGTTGTCGTCGTTGTTGAGGTCAGACAGAGTCCTGATCAGCTTGGTAACTCCAGAGCGAGTCTTCACCAAGGTTTTGCCCATCTTTGTCCAGCACTGCTCGACTGTTTCTGTGTGCCGGGCCCGCTGAAAAAGCAAGTAATTATCTTTGGTGAGGTCTTCCACGATGACCACCGATCTCTGTCCTGGCTGTGCCTTCAGTTTCTTCCTGTTCTTGATTATTTCTTCTCTCGTCTTTCTTGACACAAAGCGGACGATGATCGGTCGTGGCTGGTTATTCGTTCTCCCTAGTCGATGGACCGCATCCAAGTCTCTTTCTGTTATTTGTTTTACTCTCAGTTTTTCACGGAAAAGTTTTAGAACAGTTTCCTGACACTCTCTGATCGTTTCATCTTCCGGTTCCGCGACATAATAAAGTCTAATGTTTATTTTGCACAGTAGATGATCTAAACACAATATTAACACTTGAAAAATAAAATAAAAAAATATCTCAGGATTTGGCCTGGGCTGGCGAACACTGTGGATTATGACATTATTTGATATCGTCACTTAGCGGCCTCTAATCCCCTTGTCTTCGTTCAGTTTTCATCACATCACTGATGACAGAATGAAACTTCACTGGGCGAGGTTCATTACCCTGGGGCTGCGGATGAATGTCAGCTGACCGGGTAGAATCCATTTCCGTGTTGATGACCTGCGACCTGGTCTGTTCTCTGAGAAAAACTTGGGTTAACAAGAACGCATTGACTCTTTTATCTCCAATTATTACCCTCTGTATTTCAGAGAGTGAGAGAGAGAATAATCTCTGAAAGCAGATCACCAACCAGTCAGGGTGAGCGCCTGATGCTACACAGTGAACTTTCTACCCCGAAATGACTTTTTAAGTGTGTGCTTGATGCTAACTAAACTGTGTTTGTATTGTCATGACAAGAGACTGAAGTGTTTATCGACAGAGCAGCAGCTACGATGCTACAGTCCGTAGTCACAATTATTCGAGAGCGTTTGGGTGAATCGTTCATTAGTAGTGTATCTGGTGTCAAGGATAAAATATTTCTCTAGGAAAGGTGAAAAGGGTTAGGAAACAGATCTAGAATTTATTTTTCTTTAGTCACTTCTGTTTTAGATAACCTTGTAGTTTAGAAAACAAAACAGACGAAGTAAAATTAAAATAGGAAGGATCTCCTTGTGTAGCACCTACAAGTTATTTAGGGGCGTTAGATGGACTGAAGATTTATATAGCGATGGCTACATAGTAGGTGTTAGACAGTTAGAGAAGGGAACACATCAGAGGTGGGATATGCAGCTGAGAATTTTCCCAAAGGATGAAGCAATCCAATCTTGTTAATAAACAAACTTACAAATTAATATCATTAAAACATAAATTTTTTTAGTTAGACTAAAAAGTGCTTTTTTACGCCAAAACTAATTTTTAATTTTACAAGTAATTTATGATTACTTTTGTTTCTCATAAGATTTATGAAAAATCAGTTTTGTAAAATTAAATTAAAGTCAGGAATAGTCTAGAGTGTGGAGAGACACGTGATGACCACAACAGGGACGTTGTGTGAACGCTGCACGTGCCCTCACCTACAGACTTGTGTTACACAACGACACTTTGTCTACATGACCAGGGCCGCCGAGAGCCAGCCCGGGCCCCGGGACAGACGACCTCTCCGGGCCCCTTGTACTAGTAATCGTAAATTATTTCCCCAGTATATAATGTATGTTTACAATTCGAATCTCAATATCTACACTTCATTCAGTGTCACGACCGGTAGTCGGACATTGCGCATTCTTTACGAAGAACGACAAGAGATCACTTCAGATTGAGACGTTCTGTTATTTATTATACACCAAAAAGAAAAAATACTAAAAAAAAAAATTGTAATACAAGAATTTCCAGCAGGTCAAATTAAACCATACAGCACAAGTTCACTGTTATCTGTTCTAAATCAGAAAGTATACATCCTAGGTTGGTTCAACATCGACACTACGGCAGCGCGCAGGCTGCTACAACAGTTCTCATACATATGTCCGTTTCAATCCACATCTAGCGATACTTCTCTCCGAGCACTTTTCTAGCCACCAGCAATGTCCGTGTACTCATTAAATGTTCATCAAACACATACACACAGTCCGTGTAAACCGTCTTATTCTCTCTCTAACGTTGACGGTGGAGATAAACAATGGGGGGTACGACCTTCCCCCCCTCTCTCTCTCTGGAGGTAAACCCAAAAGGCAAAAGTCTTACTTTGCGTTCTCGGCATCAGCGGACAATCAAATCGTCAGTGTCCTCAACACTCCATTGCACGACTTTTTAAAGACGACAGCGACGGCCCTCCACGCGGTCGGTGTGTCGTCGTCGTTGTCAAGTACGAGAGTGGAGCCCACTTGCTCGACACTCCCCAGCTGTGATGAGCTGCTGCCCGCCTATAGTCGTCGGCTCGGGTTGTTCTTCTCTGGAACTTCTCAGCTCGGCGATGTCCACTGCTCCCAGTAGCAGATTCGGCGAGGAACCTTCAGCAGTAGTTCTACTGAACAGAAGTTGCGATCCCCAAACACAGCAACAGCAGCGGCTCCGTAGCAAACACGGTACAGCAAGTCCGTCATCAATCCACTCCACTCACAATTAACACAATTAACAGCCGCCGCTGTATCAATCAGCTTCTCGATCGCTGGATGGCTCTCCCCCCCCCCTCAACTCGCTGCTCGATACTTCCTCTTGTTACTCGTTTCTCCCTCCCCCGACCGACGCTACTGTCCGCCTTAAATCTTCACCCCCAGTCCCCTAGACCAGGTGTCGCATTCTTTCAGCCGCACGTGAGGTCCGAAACTCACGTGGGGTTCACGACCTCTATATCCGTCAACTAATTACGCCGTTGACTGTCCATCGCAGAGGGGCACACACACACACAGGGCTGGCTACGCCACCCCGCTCCCCCCTCCATTTCCTTTCACCAAACTCAGGCGCAATTGCCACAAAAAAAAACAACAAAGGAGGCACGGACTGATCCGTGACATCGCCACTTCCGCCAAGGCCCCGTCAAACTAAGAATACTCAATTTCGTAACAGAGTCGACTAGCGACAGGATGCAGGTGCGCGGATGTGGTTGGGAGGGGTGGAGGATGAAGAGGCGAGGGGGAGAATGAGAGGAGACAGCGAGCGCAGCCGACGATTCTTGAGAGCATAGGACTGACAAGTAACTTGAGCAAATAAAGCCGTTTGTACGAACCCTCGCTACTATGCCACTTTTGCTCGGTCCCGGTAGGTGGCATAGTAGCGAGATTTGACTGTATACAGCATCATATATGACAGCTTCCTTGAAGACAACTAGCGCACAATAAGAAAGATTCCGAGGTGGCTTTGGGGGACGGATAGTATCTCGTTTTTACCGGGGAAAGAGCAAAAGAAGGTCGGAGGCCGATGTGTTATTACAGGGCGATGCTGGTACATCGCCGGAGGTCGTGCGATCGTCCCACACCTTTAGTTACAGTAGTCAGAGTCCTCCCCTTTCCGGTGACATAACTCTCCTCCCTACCTTTATCCGGGCCATCCACCCACCGTGCGAACACTGTCTCTACACTTAAATTACCTTTCTCATGCTAGCCTCCTCTTTATCATCCTCCTCTAGCTCCAAACTTCCCGCGACACCACCGTGATCAATTTATAAACCTAATATTTGCGGGACAGCAGTTGTTAAAATGTTTTGCAATAATGTGTTCTATTTTGCTGGCTGCGATAGTATTACAGGATAAAATAGTCTCATTGTATCAAGGATCTACTGTGTAGACTAATGTAGTTGTTTGTTTGGTGATGGAGATACGGTTAAAAAAAGTCTCAGTGTTGCTTAGTAACTACGAAAAAAAGCAGCCTTGATGTCTCTCGCTTACAGGCTGCAGCGCCAGGGGCGGGCCCCCACCATGTCGGTTCACAGTGGCCACACATCAGTAACATACCTGCCTGATCTCCACTGTTCATTCCGATTTGCTTGCAGGGCCCGCCCCCTCCTCCATCCCACCCTTCCCCGTAGTGGCACCTGTAGCCAGCAATCTCATGGCACGAACGTTCTTGTGGGCGGTTCACACGCGATAAAATCTTTAGTGTCCAGCGGCCGTCACCTCTTGGCTTGTCCAGCGAGAATATGATACCCGCTGACTACACTTCTCACGACAGGCCCCAGTGCCCCGAAATTGTATTCTACAGACTTGAAACTCAACTTCTGCATGTGTAATGCTTGGGTGTTCTGTCCTTAGACCTTTCTTTAAAAGAAAAAGAAAAGGAGAAGAAGAAAAAAAATCCACTGACCAAGGCCGGGCCCCCTTGACAGCCGCGGGCCCGGGTACACTAGACCCCCCTGTCCCCCCCCTCTCGTCAGGCCTGTACATGACGAGTGGTCAGGAAACTACAACCGGACAAACATCTTCACAGACACTAGCCTGACAGTCACGTGATTACTGCCCCGTAACCGCTCGTCCTCACTAATGAGTGTAAGTTATTTAGAAACCGGATATTAAGCGACAGAAACTAGAGAACACAATCAGTTACTGTTCAACTTCATCTTTCTCTCTGTATGTCGACGTGGTCGCCTACACAATGTTTGAAGACTCGGCGACACAGCTAAGAATAATCCGTGTACATCACAGTCCCTGTATTCTTCTCGTCATTCTGATGTCATCGTCCGCTCCACCGTCTTTGTGGACAATGTTCCCTTAGATACGTCAAGCGGTCTGTTTCCGGGATGTTCTCTCAATTTATGCATGGTGCGATGACAGTCTTTAAGAAGATATTGTCAGTAATGTCAATGAGAAGGTTGACAACATCAAGACAACATTAATACCAACACTCGGACTGTTGTGAAGACTAATGGCGCCTCCTTCTGTGCCGTAAGGTGACATCACTCTTAGTTTCCCAGATGTCTCAGTTTTACTTGTAAAGCTCGTAGAAAGAGTGTTTTTTACTGGTTCATCTGTTTTTACAAGAAATTATAATTCTAGGATAAGATACGTTTGCTGTGTACATCAGCTTCAAAGTTACTGGGACAGCCCAGAGTTACCTTCCCACTCTGTGTAGCAGGCAGAAAAGTTTAAAAAGGTGTTTGTAGGTCTACGTGATGACAGACAGGTCCTCTAGAGCGAATTTTATCAACTTTCATCAGGAAGAAAATTCTGTGTACTTGTATGCAGGACTAATGGAAATGTTCTTTTTCTTTCTTCGGCGATGCGACTTCTTCACGCGTTTGTGTGCGAATGAATGTCAATCACATGCGAGTGTGAATCCTGTATGCGGGTCTGTGTAGTGAAGCGGGTATGATTTATTATGGTATTACTGATTGCTATTGTAGTATTGTGTGACGGATATTAATGTATTATGATACTGCTGATGGTTGTTGTGTGTTTGTGTGTTTACTTAAGCGTCAAGGCAGGTAACAATAATCCTTTACATGCAGTTCATGAGTATGGAGTCCTAGTGAAGCTGGTCATGTCTGACATGATACAAAGGCGACATTGTACAAGTTTAGAGAGCTATAAATAGTTTGCCCCTACATCCGAGTGCGACACAACCAGGCGATGTCAGCATCCTAACGAGAGATGGAGTCGTGACGATGTGCGATGCTGGCTTAGGCTAAAACCGTCTGCCGCCCTCACATCACGTGACTCAGCCCTCGCAGTCCTTGTTTTCCATAGTCTTCTATTTATTGACAGTCGTGCGCTGTTTTCAGCCACAGAATCATGTCATTTCTCTCTATCGTCAGCCTTCCGTTGCTTGTCACCATGCTCTGATACTTCACACACTGAGGTGAGTGTCAGCGACAGACAGACAGACAGACAGACAGACAGACAGACAGACAGACAGACAGACAGACAGACAGACAGACACTGTATAATCAATGTCATATCACATGAAAGAATTTCATGCTGTCCTTAAGGTTAGCGGTGTATAGTTTCCAACTACTTTGATCGATTATTAATTGCTCAAATTTCAGAGTTGTGTAACCTATTTTGTCAAGCATGTTACTACATTTGACAAAGGCAGTCTTATCTACAATTAATTGATAAAATATCTATGGAAAATGCGCATGTAGGTGGTACACAATGTCTAGTTGAAGGACGGAAAGTTTGACCCGTTTACTTCTGTACCTTTATTGTCTAATACTTGAGTGCAGTAACAGCTTAATTTACAAGATGTTTACATGCAGAAATAGAATAAAATAACAGAAGAGCAAGAAGCAGCTCACCAATACAACAGATTACATTAAATGATTGTTTTTCTATTGTCACAAAAAGAAATTTTTTTTCTTTTGATTTGACAGTAAAATATTCCTGTTATCTGACAGCAAATGACATTATGTCACTGATACTATGCCACTGACATTGTGTCACTGATACTATGCCACTGACACTATACTACTATACACATGACATTTTCCTGGTTTCTCACCAAGAGTGGAGATCACGTGGTGCAGACGCTGCCTCCTTCAAACTTGGTCCTGTACAGGGGAGACCACTGTCAACAATGTCTGGTCATCCGTCGTCTCAGGTGAGCCACTCTCCTTCCCTGCACGCTTAGAGTACTTCAACTATTTTTATCATCCTACTTTTGTTGTGTGAAAACACCTTTAACTAGTATAATGCTGGTGTAGATATTGAATGTCATCCTGTACATGATCATCTCAGTGATGTACCCGGTGTTCAGTCTCACGATGTTGTCCTCTCACTGTAACAACTGTCACAGGGACAGCGACCTAAAAGACGAGGTGGTAGACAGAGTTGTAGAGGCGGTGGCCAGGTCAAAGTTTACCTACACGCTGTGACTGATGAACAGGCGGCACTACTTACAGATACAGGTTGGTTGTATTTCTTTTATTATGGCTTACTTTTAAAAACTGACAGTAGATATGAAAGTAAGATAAAAAGTAGACAGTAGACAGGAAAAAAAAAGTGAGATAGCATTCTTATGTCAACATCATTGTCACGACCGGCAGTCGGACTGCGCGTTCTTTCAAATAAAACAAACACGAGATCACTTCAGTTTAGGACGTCCATATAATTATTATCATGAAAAATTTCAAACATAAATAACCATACAAGAAACTTCCAAAAATGAGTAAGTGAATTCACACTCTTCCACTCATACACAACGAAATCAAGAATGCAATGTTATACACAATGGTATACACTAACGTAACTACTACGACCGCACGCAGGCAGGTCCCCATGTCCGCACTTACTTTACCAAGACTATCAAACATGTCCATGTCAGGAACTAGTAACTATCAGTCTCTCAGAGCACTTTTCTACTCGCTAGAAAAGTCCGAGTGCTCATACAAATGAAACCAAAGTGCTAAAAGTCCGATTCAACAGTCTTTCTCTCTATGAGGGTGAACAGTAACTATGGGGGTATAAAACCTTTCCCCCTCTCTCTCTCTCTACTTGTGGGACTAAAGAAATAAAAACCTTACTGTACGTTCTGCCGATACCAGCATCAAATCTTCGGAGTCCTGGACACTACACCCGGTGTCTTTCCTCCACTCTCTGCACAGGTTTACAGCAGACAACAGCGACGGCCCTCCCCGCAGTTGGTGGGTTGTCGTCGCTGTCAGGTACGAGAGTGGAGGCCACTTGCTCAACACTCTCCAGTTGTCGTGGGTTGCTGCCCGCCTATTGTCGTCGGCTCGGGTTGTTCTTCTCTGGAACTTTATAATTAAGAGAAATGTGTATGAGCATTGACAGTCACTCATAAAAAAGTTTTTTTTTTATTTAAAGTGAACACACGCCCCCTGGATGAGGTAAAGAGAAATACAGGCGCTGATGTAGAGTTTAACCCCAACCCCTCACCTGTACCAGGTATGAAGATTTTTATCATCCGCGGTATTCAATCTCAAATCGAGGCCGCAGTCAAGTTCATCAACCAGAAGACTGGTTCACAGGTTTGTTTGTTTACAAACAACTGTATATTAGAGCAGTGTGTAATAGACTACAATGCAAAAGATCAGAAAAAATATCTTACACTGACTTACAGGATGACAGAATTATACAACTGGCCATCTTATGTATTACATAGCAGTAGCCAATACAAGTAAAGTTTGAGCAGAAATACTTAAATGACTTAATAGACATTTATTATTTATTATTTAACTGACCAGACTGGTGTTGACACAGGAACCATTACCAGACCAGGCCCAGACATTCTGGCTACAGTGGGTTGAGGCCGCGTTCCCTCATCTCGACTCTCGCGCCTACTTCCTGCCTCCTGTCTACGTCAACCGCGTGCCCATGACTAGACAGTCAGCTGCTGGTCAGGAGGTTCTGCTCCTACAGTCAGGTCAGACAGGTCAGACAGGTCAGTCAGGTCTGAGAACTCAGTCAGGTCGGACAGGTCAGAGAACTCAGTCAGGTCAGACAGGTCAGAGAGGTCGGAAAAGTTCGACAGTTCAGTCAAGTCAGACAGGTCAGTCAAATCGGACATGTCGGACAGGTCAGTCAAGTCCGACAGGTCAGTCAAGTCAGAAAGGACAGTCAGGTCGGACAGGTCAGTCAAGTCAGAAATGTCAGTCAGGTCGCACTGGTCAGTCAAATCAGACGGCGATGTCATCAGCTGCTGCCTCCATTCCTCAGCCACCTCGCGTTCAGGACAGTGACCTCAGAGACGATGCAGCCATGCAACGGGTGCTCTACTGTCTCCAGAAACTGTGTGACGACAACAAAGAAGTCATGGTTGGACTGACTCAGGTTCAGTTCGGCCAGTACCTAGGGGAACCTTGTTACACTGCTGCAGCTGCACAGCTCCCCCTACCGGCCAACCTCCCATCTGCTCTGCCGCGAAACTGGAAACAGGGCGACTTTGATGTGCTTCTCCTTCACCGACATTTCGGTTTAGTCACGTGCGAGGTGAAGGCCTTTGGTGACAACACACAGGCGCTGAATATGTCGAAGGACGATAAAGACAAAAACATCAGAAAGAAGCTGACAGAGGCCATGTCACAGCTGGACAAGGCAGAGGCCATGTTGTCTCACCTGGTGTCCGACATCGCTCCCGGTCTGCCCGTCACTAAGGTCATCGCCTTCCCGAACCTCACGACTGATGAAGTTAAACAGGCCATCTCCGGCGACCCCCAGCTGACTCAGGTTTCAACTCTCTTCTGTCTACTTTAAAATTATCACGTTTACAAATATTTGCCAACATTGTATAAGAATTAAATGAGATCTTTAAATATTTCATTGGTTTGAAAGAGTTTGCAGATGTTTGGACATACCAGTTTTTATTTAGTTTTGTTAAGTTTTTGCAAAGTTACAATATTTTATACAATATAATATTTTGGATGATTTTGAAAATGTATCGCGCAAGCAATTAGTGTATTACTCTATTTATTTTAGTTTCACAACTTTGTAAATACTTAAAGTAACAGGGCTTCTGCTTACGCAAAAAAATGCCTATAGGACGCATTAAAAGTTCGGAGGACCCCTTCAATTTTCGTCAATGGGGTCCCCTCAAAAGTTGGGCGAAGAACAGTGACACCTTACAAATCTGAAAAAGGGGTCCTTGGGACCCCAAAAGAATTTAGCCTTAGTAGAAGCCCTGTGACTTTATAATAACTTTGAAATAAATTTCATGTTATTGTGCTTTATATCTGTTAGTTAAACACCTCGACATATTTAGCTCATTTCTCTTTAAGTCAGAGGACTTTTTATACAGGACCTGTGTCGGTGTCTGGGAGCAAGTGATCCCTCCAACATTCCAGGTCTGTGTCTGTGCTGTGATCAGCTGTCTGACCCCAAGACCCCGTGTGACGTCAG
>SRHC01003598.1:0-13881 GCA_004794325.1 Pomacea maculata | reverse complement strand
AGTCTGTTGGTCTAAAAAGCTATTGGTATTTTTGTGCATGTCAGGCTTTTTTGTATTTTTTGTTGTTTTTTTTTTAATGACTTTTCGTATCTCCTTTAAGTGTCATGTGATAACTTAAATGGGGAAGTAACTATCGCAGGCGAACAGAGCGTCAGTAGGGTGGTCGTTCTCTTCTCGTTGTCAGCTAGTTGATTGGTTGAAGAGTGAATAACCAATGACATCCCTCAGTGTATGTAAAGTGCGAGTGCGCAAAGTAAAAATAAGGAACAGAGAACCGCCACGACACTTAACGGTTCGATGTCCGAGTGGACAGAGCAACTGGTCAGCAGTGGGATCGACTTCAGGTTCTCTAACGCCGACTTCTACCTCCTAACCGGGTCTTGAGTCAAGAGGGAAAGAAGCGGAGATCGGTGCATTCTAAAGAACCGAAGAACTTTGCATGAAGATGGTGTTTGTATAGCGGCTGTGTGTGGCTTTGTAGTCGTTGGAGACACCACGTGTTTGTCCCTGGACTCGACTCTTTGTCGCCGGGAGACGAGGCTTGCAGATCGGACAAGAAGGACGATGGACAGGCGGAGAAACACTTTCGAGGGAAAGTCATCGGAGTGACGTGCTTGTTGGCAAGAGTATTGGTCTTCACCAAACCACCATCATGAGCACACAAATACAAGAGCACTGGAATAGAGGAAGTACGCTTAGCACTGATAGCACTGGGACTCTCCCTAGACGAGTCTTTTGATCGTCTGTATTTGTATTTTATTTTGTTTAAAAAATCTTGCTATACGTTAAATCACACGTCGTGTTTTGTGTTGGAGGAACAGCAGGAGTTGGACTCGTGACCCACGTGATCGACGTGTGACTACTGTACGTATAGTACCCATGGAACTTATGTTGACGTGGGTAGTGAGACTTGAGGTTAACTCTCGTCCACGTGCCGAATATTCACGTTTCGACTTAAAATCACGAATACTACAACCAGGGCTTCTGCTAAGGCTAAATTTTTTGGGGTCCCGGGGACCCCTTCTTCAGATTTTTAAGGGGTCCCTGTTCTTCGCCCAACTTTGGAGGGGACCCCATTGACGAAAATTGAAGGGGTCCTCCGAACTTTGAATGCGTACTGTACGCAATTTTTTGCGTAAGCAGAAGCCCTGCTACAACATACATTGACAATAAGGAGGAGAGTGCAACACTACACAAACGATCTACAATGATTCAGGAGATGGTTAGAGTTGTCAGATCCTATGACAAACCGTCATGTTTATGCTAGAAAAACCAGCGTATTTATTGCTGTGATTTAAACTTCAAAAACAAAGGTAAATTATATTACCTTTAGTTTACTCCAAAAGGAAGGTTTCAATGTGTTCTCCGTAATGAAAATGGCGAGACAAACTGAAGAGGTCCACCCCCTACAAAGATTGGTTCACCTTTGTCCGTGATACAGTAGACTGCGATAAATAACACAGAGATAGTGATAATGAAGGGAGCTCTTAACCCTGGGACAACAACTAGAATGCTTGTCAT
This sequence comes from Pomacea maculata, assembly GCA_004794325.1. NCBI lineage: Eukaryota > Metazoa > Mollusca > Gastropoda > Architaenioglossa > Ampullariidae > Pomacea > Pomacea maculata. The sequence continues at coordinate 12,360 of SRHC01003598.1, read as the reverse complement.
TTGATATCTACGTGTACAATGGAGATAATACTTTCTGTGTGCCACGTCACTATCTCAATTCACTTGTACAGACCGGGTGTTTATTAATGTAAGTGATTTCATGACAGAGAGCTGTAGAAAAAAAGCTGTTTAGTTCGATTTGTTACTAACAATCTTATCTAAGTATCCTCTTGCCTACCATCCACCACTTGTGTCATGTTGTCTTTGTCACTGATGTCAACGTTTTCTGACGAAAGTGAACTCAAGTGTTACCTCCATTAGAGGCTTATCTTCCTCAGACATTTTACCCGTTATAACCGTTCTTTAGAAAGTCAACTGACTGAGTTACACGGCAGACACACAGTTGAGAACAATAACAATATCATGACTGATTCAGCTTTGTTTATTTTCAAAATGTATGCTGGCGTGTGTTTTTTTTACGTATGTGTTTTATATTTCATTATTGACCAGTATTTATTCAATGTTAAGATTCTGTAGTTGGAATTCTTAAAGCCAAATTATTTGTGATGCGAGCTATGAAACATGAAAGTGTTGAATCCACCCACACAGTCCGGAAAGTCTCTTTAAACAGAGGCACAGAAACTGTAAGTAATAATTTTACTTATTGGGTAGCAGAAGCAAATCACAAGGGATGATTATTTTCATTGTCGATGAACAGTAATTTATGAACAACCTTTTTAAAATTAATGAACACAAACAGAAGCCAAAGGTCGATTCAAGGTATTTAACAAATTTACAGCAGCACTGATGTATATACTTTCGTAGTGCTGACACAATGTGTTATATTTGCTGAAATAATATATCATCCCACTTCTCTTCATGCTAAGAAGTTGTTTTCCCACTTTTCGTTATGTGTGTGTGGGAGGGGACGGCAGCTCATCCAGTTTTTTTCTTTGTTAATTTTCTTTCAACTAGAAAAAAATCATACACAGATGCAATGTGTACTCGTCTTGTTTTGGATAGCAAACAAAATGACGAAACAAATTCACTGGAACTCTCATTGGTAATATCAACGCCTAGGTTGGTGCCATCCTCAATCACAAAAATTATTCTAGTTTTATTCTGTCAGCCTTCTTGTTCTCTGATATTCTTTATGTTCTCCGAGATGTAGGAAGGGATGTCACCTGTAAAACAGACAACAGAGCAGCAGGTACAAAGCTTAGTGCTGTACTTATCAAACAAACAAACATTTGTACAAATATCAACTTTACTAAAAAAAAAAGTCTGTACAACAACTCCAGGAAATAGGTAAGACAAGTGTCTTCTCTTTATTGCTCATTAACTGCAGTTTTCTAGACACCTTCATGTTATCACCGTTAAAGAGACCGTTACAGTCTCCCCAGGCAATCCCAAACTCCTCTGTGTGATATAAAGTGTGTTTGTGTCAGGAACTCGACTGGTTACGATTGTGTATTGTGTTGTTGTGACTGTAGGTAACTAAACATTGTTTAGTATGCAGACTAGTATTCACTGTAAACTCATTTGAGGCATTCCCTAATAGTCCTGTGGGGCAGAAAGAGTGTGTGAAGTTTGTGAAGGAAAGAGTCGGGAAGAATGTAGTTCCTTCCCTAGCCAGTGGGGGAAACAAAGGAAAGACATGCCCGGACAAGTCCCAAAGTTGACAGAAGAACCGCACCGAAATGTTACAGATATTACAAATATTACAAATATTACAAAGGTTCTACCTCCCTCATAGTTGTAACAGGTGGAACTACTGGAGCTGCCAACCGAGGCTCATTTGTTTCAAAGAATATTGAGATTTTACTCGGAGGCGGATAATTTTCTTCCTGTGTTGTGATTAGTCTAACAACCTAGTGACACACAGATGCTACCTTTGCTTTTCGAAAGGCCGCGTGGCGGACATCTTGAGTGAAAGTAGTTTATAGTTTGTGAAAGCCAATTACCGGATCCATATCCATTATCGGACATTGGAATTTCTTGGTTTTGAAAAATGACAAGCTTAAGAGACTGTGAACCAGGAGGTCCTAGTTAATTAAGAAAATTGTGCGATAGTGTAGAATATATAAATAGATATAGAGTGATTCATGTGTTTATGTATTTATTTTTTTGTGTTTTCAACCCTGCATGACGTTCTTTATAAAAATTTATCTTTAAGATACAGTGTTTGGGTGTAAAGATATATACATAAAGGATCATGCTTAGAAAAAAGAAAATGAATTTAAAAGAAAATAACTATGACAACAACAAATAAAGCTAGTCAAGTAAAAAAAACTGCCACTGGGCACTGACACACCCACTGATCTGTTTGTTTTCTTCTGTCAGTGTATGACTCACTCTCGTGTTTGTGATAACCTTATCTCTTACCTTACTAACTGTATTTCCAATATCAAAGACAGCAAACCAAGGTTGTGTAACATTTTCTGCTGCAACACCCTGGTCCTGTCCGTTGATGTAGAGGTGAAGGTCGTTCGATGAGGTCACCAGTACCCCGACTCGACTCCCGAGGTCAAGTCTAGTGAGTTTGTTTGTGAGCGGTATCGGCATCTACATATAAATACCTGATATTTTTATCTTATTAATAAAATATTGGGCGTGGAGTGAGCCCTCACACCTTGACCTCCGTCTTTAACTCTGACAAGCACTTTTCGACAATTATTTTTTTGTAACTGAGTAAGAGAAAAAATGCTTGGTATTTCCGAAAAATGTTAGGTATGAGCAGGGTGATTTCATTTTAACGTGACTTAATGTACAACAAAAAAAGATTTTGTTTACACACTAGGGTCTTATTTATTTGTGTCAGTAAAAGCTTTAGTTCAATTTCTCCAAACGGATTTTCCTCGGCTTAGGAAAACATTTTTACAAATCAAGTCTTATAACACACTTCAATTGTTTTATCCACAATTTTATAAAATTTACCGTCCAAAAAAATCAAACCGCCTAAATAACTTATCCTATCTCACCTAAGTCAACATATACGCATCCGTCTAAGGTTACTGGCCTCGTTCTACATATTTAGATGTCTGTAGGTTTTTATTTACATCAGGCAAAGATTTTGATTTTAATTAGGGAATAAATTTTTTTACCGAAAATTTACCTGCTCATTAGAAATAAAAGAAAAGAAAATTAAGGTAAGCCTTCAATTGTGCTTTGTGTAATAAAAAAGAGAAAAAAAGTGAATGTCACTTAGCTTCATCTCTTACACCAAGACCAAAGCACAATCCATCTGCACTCAGAGACATGAAGACTCACACGTTTTTGTTTGTAGAAGACCCAACCTGGCATGATGATAACGGAGTCTTGCAGGTCAGTAGACCATGTTGTCACAGTAAGGCCTGCAGGAGAAATTCTTGTCACACCCAGTGCTGGCGTGGTGTACCAGTCTGTTACTTCGTCCACTCTGACCTGCGTCAACATCCCAGTGTCATGACATGTCAAGCTGTGACAGCTTATTAGGATGACTATTTGCACTGAAGGATGTCAATCTCTCAGTAAAGCCACAAGCGTGAAAAGAGAAAGAATGTATTGAGACTACTTAATCCGTCCTCAGTAAGCTGTCATCAACTTGTATTAACGATTTTAAGAAAATGGAAACAAAATAAATCAAAATGATTTTTTTGTTCGCGTCTGTACCCTGTAAAAGAAAGAAACGTAAATAAAGTAACAGTACTAATCATCATTATAATGATAATCGTTGTCATTATCATAGTTTTAGTCAAATATCTTACTTCATACAAGACGTTCGCCAACATAGGGTCACGTGACACGACCACCCCGTCACCGAAGGTATTCAGATCTGTCTTCTCCGCGGTCCTGTTACCGTTCGTCAGACGAATGTTTTTTCCGCAGTTTTCGTGGAACACAAGGACTGGTGGCTGTGAGACCAACTGTAAATAATATTCTTTTGTCCATGGAAATTATTAACAGATCTATAGTATACTGTGTTTATTTACTAAAAATGTTCTGGTATTAATGTTATGAGTTGTATTTGATAATTATTTTTTCTGCTGACATCTACAATCATACTCTTCGGAAAGTCTTGTGTCTGTGAGAGTCCACTTCCCATACATTAAATCATATCACACATTAACCTTTACATTCGTTTGAAGAATTTACAGGCGATGAAATAAAACATGAATTCTGAAATAAATTTAACTAAACTACAACAGACTGTGTGTGTCTTTAAGTTTTTATGTAAGTAAATGGGATATGCACTTTTGGGATCAGGGTTTTGCTAATTACCATGTTAGTCCTGACATTTTTTTAAAGCTTTAAACAACAGTCACAACAGGATGTTGATAAAGATGTATAACAGTTAAATTCCCTCTGTTTACTTTAATAGATGTAGCATTAAGTAATGAACAATTATTTAGTGATGCTGTGTAGATACTTTGCGTCCTCTTAAACCTTTTTACAAAAGCCTTCTCATGGAATCGTTAGATCGTGTGTGTGTGTCAGCGTTCGGTTGTATCCATTTAAGTTCAAATGTACTGGGTAGGTTTATCGGTATCACACGCAAAAAAGAAAGTATGCTTTGAATCTATTACAATGCTTCCTAAAATAATACATTTCCTGAACACATGTCACATGACCAGACTGTTTTCATAATGTATTTTAAGATGGTTTAAAGATTATGACAACCTGCTTGTTAAAACTTATGCACCCCGATGTGGTAAGAATTCAGCGAGCACAGATAACACAGACATATGGCAAACATTCTCTCTTTCTCTGTTTTCAATCACACACATACACACACTACATATAACACCATTTTCGCTTTGTCACTAGCTGCTGATACAAGGGAGGGAAAAGGGTTTCTTAAGAAATGGAAAAAGACTAGCAAACAAAAATATTGTTTAAATGTTACTAAAACCCCGAAGGAAGAGAGAATTAATTTGACAGATCTTAACCATAGAATACTCTTCCTTTAATCAACAAAGTCACTGATGTAATTCAATATCTTACCTATTACCGACCTGCAGTCAAAGACTTTTATCGAACACAAGTATATGTACGTGTGCATACGATTGTATTTGTTTAAATTGAAATTTAAATTGTGCGTGAAGAAACATATTAAATAGTGAAACCGTTTGTTACAATTTCAGTACTTAATTCTGTTACACTTGAATGATAGGACCGCTTCCTTCTTGCACATACACACACAATGTCCAGTTGTCATCACTTGTTCACAAAGGTGTCGACGATATGCGTGTGTAGGATATGTACTATATAAATCTTCACTTATCATTATTATTATATATTGTCAGAGCGTTTTCTGCCACACTGGACTGTGTTTAGTTTGTGTGTGTGTGTGTGTAAAAGTTTGTGTCTGCTTCAGTTTAAATGTTGTATGCTCACTAAAATGCAACATTTACTAAACGTGTGTAACAGTAAGCCTGACCAAAATAAGAACAAATATTATAATGGAATGTTAGATGCTTTAAGCTTGTTGATGACTTTCTTTAAAAAGTGTAAATGTTAAATTATTTACATACTTTCTTCCAGCTGTTAGAGCTTTTACAGTTAAGGAAATTAAGCAAATTTTCAAAACTGTTTCTTTATATGTTTTATAATATATATAGACGATGCTAAAAATATTGAAAAATCGTTACCTGTCTTTTCTTTACAAACGTTTTCTTTTTTGAAGAATCACTTGGCAGGTAAGGCTAGTAACAGAAAGAGAAGATTCAGAAATATGCGATGGACTTGGACTGCTACATGTAATATTGCATTGTTCCACTAAATGAGTTACTCGTGAAATTTCTAGGCGTGTAATGTGATAGAAAATAGGTGAAAAATATTTTACACAATTTACAGACATACTTGCTTATAGCTACATTAATACATATATCACGAGTAAAAATAAAATGTGTAAAAAGATTATTTACCTTGATTTGCTTATCAGTCTTTTCCACTTTGAACGAGCAGCTTGAGAAGGAACTCTATTAACAGACAGAGAGCATTGAGAAACATGTCATTTGATGATCCCCAACTTGATTAACAGTCTGAAAACAAGACTTTTTTAAAGAATTTTTCTTTGAGTTAGTTTGCATATTTAAAAAAAGATTTTTATCATTTACTGCTTCTCTTTATTTTAATGTTTATTCTTCTCAGTTACTCTAAAAGACATTTAGTGGGACAGAGACAGAAAAGGTTGTAAATCGTTGACTTCATTAAATCGTTCACTTGCTTCACTGACCACAACTAATGGCTCTTATATATGTTTCATCTTGTACTTAGCGCATTTAAATAATATACATAAACTCATTAAAGTTTAAAAATCTTTTATATGTATATCACCAAAAACAGTTATTTATTATGATTGCATACTAGTTTCACATACCATTAGTATGGAGTCTTAATTTGTCTGTTACTGAATGCATTTGATGTCGTAATTAATATAAAGGTAAAAATAGACATTTAAAAATGAATGGTTTGTCCATAAATATCTATACACTTTTATAATATAAATTAATACAAATAATACAAATTAAATGTGTAATGTATAAACCTATTACAAACATCAATATAGTATCTTAACATACATAACAATTACTCATTACAATGTTATCCCAAATAAAAAATTCGAATATAATTTACTAATAAATAACGGGTATAAGAATTTTCCTGAGGAATTACCCTAAGTGACAGTTACTTATACGACCAAGTTAATATAAGTATCAACCGTTATCACAAACACGCAGAGTGACACTTTTTTCTCTTTCTCTCAAAAATGTCTACAGATTGCATATAACAGCACAGAATGGGATTTTATGTACACATACACCTTTCTCCATCGCATTGTAACTTGGACAGACTCCAGCTGGATACTTCTACCAGACAGGAAAGGACCTTGAAAGAAGGATGAGGGAAAGACGAGGAAACCTGTTTTTTTTAACAAAAAACAAATTAATAATACAACAAAAGGCAGCTAACCTTTTTTTTAAACTCAGTCTTCAGCTCCTCCAATTTCAGGAGCTCGTTTTTTATCCGACCCACAACATCTTGACTCCATTCTGCACTTGACAAGGGCATCTCCCACACCACTTGTTTCAAGTCAAAGCTGAGGTCAAGGCTGTTGACCCTGTCTGTCAGAGCCTGTGTCATGTGTATCAGTGCAGGACGTGGTGACACTGCCGTGGTTCGCATCACAATGTGTTTGTGTGACGTCACCTTCCCTAGACGGTTGCTCAGGGCAGTCTTGACGTCACGTAATGTATTCCTGATTTGCAGATGTGACGTACGTGTCTTTTCCATCAACCTCATACGGAAATCTTCCACCAGCTTCTGAAGACGGTCACATGTCATGTCTACTTGCGCCATGTCTTCTTGTTCGCTGACATCAACTTCCTGTAGACGTGACGTCAGCTGACCTATAACCTGCTCTAGCTTCTGCTCCGCTTCTACCAAAATCTTTGTTAGGTGGGTAAGTGAGTTTTCAGCTGAATGTATTTCAAAATCAAAATCGCTTACTCTTAAACATTCACTGTGTTTCTGAACCTTACAGGATTTGCAGACGGCAAGTCGGTGACAGAAGCAAAAGCTATCAGCGTGTTTGTCGCCGTGGTCAGCACACAGTGCATGGCGGCTGGCAGCCAGACGTTCAGGTGTCACAGTGCTGACACTCTCCACATCGTGACTGCGAGTCGCCGACATCTTCTTGTGTAGTTTCGTACAGGCTGTACACAACATGACCTGACACTGCATACAGATGAAGTCCGCCCTGACGTCCTCACACACACAACAAAGGTGATCTTTACTCAGCACACGAGCGCTCTCCACCAGCGCTTCCATCACAAAGTCTGTCGGCAGGGCGTCAACAGTGGCGGACGAACTTCCATCTGACTGCTCTACTATAGGACATCTACACAGAGGACAACTGGCATCAGGTTTGGAATCCATCCAGGTAATGACACATTCTCGACACAGGAGATGACCACAGGGTAGAATCTTTGGTGTTGTGAAGTCATTCGTGCACACAGCACACTCTCTTTCGTGTGGCTCAGCCATCCTGGATTCTAAGTTACTGATTATAGGAAACATACAGACACGTTAGAGGGACAATAACACAAATTTAATACAAGAAAATTAATGTAAATTGTGAAGTATTGCTTCAGGATTTTTTGCAGACATTTCTATATTTGCTGGTTTTCTTAACCATGCTCCGTGACATGTATGTGTGTTGTGATTACAAGAAAAAGAGCAAAGGAAGGAGAGACTAGAAAAGAAAAGCGAAGGAGCAGCAGAATAGTGAAAAGATAAAATATTTTTCTCTTTCTAAAACAAAACATGAGAAAGTCTCCTAAAGAGAATATCAGAAAGTTATTCGATTATAATACTGCTTTTATTATTTCTCATTGATGATGTAAAATTTTCCCACGATTATTCACAAATATTTTAATGTCATTAGCCTTGGCAGGTTGTTTCAGTGACAACCTATTTTTTCGCGGACATTTACAATTGTATTAACTTTCTTATTTTAACAAAGACCAGCACCCCCCTTGATGAAATGTAAAGTAATGCTTATGTCAGTAGGTTCTCTTTTGATTTCATTTATTCTCTAGAAGTTACCAACCACTAAAGCGTACTGTAAATTAACTAAATACCTATTGACTGTTATTACACAACGGCTGACCTACCTGAGTCACACTGTAGCTCACAAAGATGGCGGTTCGCTGTATCCACTGACCCAGATGTTGGCGAATGTGTTAACGATAAGCGGTGTATTGCAATGTTATGATACTGTTTACTTACTGCCTCTCCTTCTAATGAACGAGTCAGGTGAGGGTTGACTGCCTGGCCGGACAATATACCTCAATATTCCAGACTGAAATGTCCAAAACGTTTTCTTTCACAACGAATTCTCGCTATCACGACAGGCGGAGCAGTGACAATAACAATCAGGTCACGTGACGTTTATAAGTATTACATCTACTAATCTGGGAATTCCCGTTACAGTAGTTCAATCCACTTTTCGTTTCGTTCCTTTTTTTATTTTATTTTAGAGAAATTGGCTTAGATTACAGCGATTACTTTTTAAAAATTCTTTTGTACATATACAGTGACCTCTATCTATTTCTGTTGAACCTCGTTCAAAAACATTATATATCATGATCGGTTATTCTGCCACAAAGTAAGAAGCGTGGAGTGTGTAAAGTGGGATGGAAGACCTGATTAGACTGTGGATGGTGTGATCCAGGGCTCAATGTGTTGCATTGAATAAAAGCTGTATTCAGTAGCGTACTCATCACCTGAGAAAAGATTCTTTCTTTGTAGAAAGGTTCCAGAAAAGAAAAAAAAAAAGAATAGAAATGAGATTACAAAAGTCAACACAGCGGTCGTTCGAGCTAGTCTCCGGGTGGCTCAAATATTGAGTTAGGAAGCCAACCATTTTCTGAAGGTGAATGTCGGGGAAAGTACATTCTGGCTGTAGTATTATAAATATGCTCGGTAAAAAAAGTCAGTTGAAGTCGTCAGGTTGTCACGAATGACAATCACAAGACGAGTGGAAGATTTGGGAAGCGATCTTATGTTGCAGCTAAAGTTTGAAATATTTTCGAGTGTCAGAGGAGTTTACAAAACGTAAGTGACACTGGTTAATTATTAATGTTCATTTGTGGTATAAGTACTGCATTTGAAATTACTGAAGAAGGAAATGAAAAAAAAAATGAAAAGAGGAAATGAAAAGCATCAATGGAACAATCACTGGCGGAGACTTGCTTAGAGAAATGTCGGAAGTTGTTGATGAGCTTGGTCTGGACTGGAGTAAGTGGCGATCCCTCATGACTGTGGGACTTCATCAGTATGTTGGTGTGTTTGTTTACGTTTGTGCTTTATATTTCATTATTCATCACTATTGATTTTAGACGCATATTCTATAGAAGGCTTTTTTGGGGATATATTTTTATTTTCTTTTGTACAATATTGAACAAATACACACAAAGAATTGTAAATATTTTAGTAATATCGACTACGCTATATACAGGTTAACATACAATAAAGACAAAGAGCTAATAGAATTAAAGAGAATTGCATAGTCTTACAAAACTCACTTTTGAGTTTTAAGTAGATTAATTTACTTATGAACAGTAATTTTAATTAATTAATATAGCCTGAAGCTAATGATTAGTTCAACGAATATAAAAAACGGCTTAATTCTGCAGTACTTATGTGTATACTTCTTTTTTTAGTGCTTACACAAAATAGTTTATTTGCTTAAATAATATTCCGTCAAACTCCTCAATGCTAAAAGAAGTATTTCCTCCTCATTCTTCTTCTTCTCTCTCTTTCACAGTGTGAGTAGAGCAGGGCATAGAGTTTTTAATAACCAAGAAATTAAAGGGAAAAAATAATACACAAATTAATACTCTTTTTGTTTTGCATAGAAAACAGGTTGACGAAACAAATTCATTGGGGCTCTCATTGGGGATATTCACGCTCAGGTTAGTAACGAACATATTCTTTTTTTTTTTCTTTGTTTCAGACTTTTTCAGACTTCTTGTTCTCTGATATTCTTCATGTCCTCCTAGATATAGGAAGGGCTGTCACCTGTTACAAAAAAAAAATAAGTCATCAGATACAAAACCAAATGATTTACTAATAAAGAATTCAATAAATCTCCACTCTACAAAAGGCATGCCTGTAGGTCAGCACCAGGAAGTGGATAATAAAATGGTTTCCACTTCATCATTTATTAACTGCAGACTTCTGAACATTTTCACGTTATCACAGTTCAAGAGACAGTCAAACTCTCCCCAGGCAATCCCAAACTCCTCTGTGTAATGTAACGTGTACCTGTATATCTCACCTTAGTCACTGTACTCCAGAGATCAAAGACAGCGAAACAGGGCAGGGCGACACTTTTTGCTGCCACACCCTGGTCCTGTCCATCGACGAAGAGGTGAAGATCGTTTGATGAGTCCACCAGGACCCCGACTCGACTCCCGACTTGAAGTCTCTGGAGACCTTTTCCTATCGGTGTCGACACCTGAAGACAAATACCTGATATTGTTACCTTCAATAAAATACAGAAAAGGCAGTAAGTACTTCAGTTTTACCGCTGTCTTTAATTCAAGCGTGGCATATTTCACAATTATTTTTTTAACTGCTTACGAGAAAACAGAAATGGTTGATACCTTCCGAAAAATATTAGGTAGCGCAAGGGTTATTTAATTTTATCTTGACTTGATGTACAAAGAAAAGAACTCTTGATTTTCGACTAGGGGCTGATTTACTTACTTCAATTAAAAAAAAATCAGTTAAATTTCTCCAAAACGTAATATCCAGCAGCTTCAGGTAACATTTCCACAAAACTAGGAAAATACTTCACTTACATTATTAAGATATACTTCTATGAAATTTACTGTGAAAAATACCAATCTTATAACAACCTAAATAACCTGTAACTGCTCAATAAATACGTCAACATATTCACATCCGTTATTGAGGTCTATCTTAATGACTTTGTTGTAAGCAAAAACATTTCTATAAAAATTTTGGGAAATAATATTTTACCTTGTGATTAGAAAAGGAAAGAATATTTCACTAAACCTTTTAGAATGCTTTGTTTAACATAAAGATGAAAAAAAGTGAATGATAATCAGCTTTAACTTTTATTGTAGACCAAACCACAAAATCATGAGTACGGACTTGTCATGAAAACTCACAAGTTTTGCCTGGTGTGCGACCAGAGTGGGCGAGATGATAACGGAGTCTTTCCAGTCTGTAGAAAACTTTATCACAAGGAGACGTTCAGGAGACATGCTTGTCACTCCTAATAATAGCTCGCTGTTCTCACCTGAAACTGTGTCCACTCTGACCTGTGTCAACATCACAATGCCATGACATGTCAGCCTGTGACAGCTGATTAGGGTGTTTACTTGACCTAAACGATGTCTATCTCTGACTAAAGTGAAAGGCAGGACTAAAGACAGACACTATTTATATAAGACTACTTAATCCGTTCTCATTAAACTTTTCTCAAACTTTTTTCAAAAATTAAAACAAAATAAAACCAAAATAATTCAAAATGATTTTATTTGCGTCTGCGCACTAAAAAAAAAAATAAAATTGCGTCAAGGTAATTTCTGTGCTAAAGCGAGTTTTATCATCATCATCATCATCATCATCATCATCATCGGTCTAGCACAATATCTTACTTCATACAAGACATCCGCCACCATTGCATCACGTGACACGACCACCCCGTGGTAGATGGCACGCGACTTTATCTTCTCAGCGGTCCTGTTATCGTTCGTCAGACGAATGTTGGTTCCGCAGTTGTCGTGGAACACAAGGACTGGTGGCTGTGGGTCCATCTGTAAATAAGGTCCATTTTTTGTTGAGGAAAGTGATATTTATTAATTTATTAAATAAATCGACACTTATAATGTTTGATAATAA
>SRHC01003597.1:0-13921 GCA_004794325.1 Pomacea maculata | reverse complement strand
TGTTAATGAAATTTTACTAAAGCAAATTCTGCGGTGCTAATAAATATTATTTTATTGGCCACTCACTTTGATTAATGAGAAGGTTGAGCCTGCTTGCTGTTGCATAGAGAAGCGAACCTGTGTGCGATGTTCGTACCCACTGCTATTCGCAGCTCAGCCTCTGCGTCCACACGATTTCTGTATTTCGACTTCAGTGCTGCCAATGCTGAACATCCTTGCTCACACATATACAAAGTTGAAAATGGCAGAAGAACTTTCATTGCTGATGAGGGAGAGGGGAGTCAGCGATGAGAGATTGGGGAAGAGAGAGGGCAAAAGGCGAGAGGAGGGAGATTGGAGGCTTAATTGTTGAGAGGGGGATTGTGTTTTGAGTTTTGGAAGTGAGAAGTCACTGCATGCCGAGACAGTGTACTTGAATAGGGAGAAGAGATTTGGAGTTTGATCGCCCTCACCACTCGGTTACACAATGTAAACTAATTTCACTAATAACAGTATAAGAAACTTTTAAAAAATGACCACCTTCGCGACCCCCTTGTAGGCACGTCGCGACCCCCCAGGGGGTCGCGCCCCACAGGTTGAGAACCGCTGCCGTAGAGTAAGTCAGAGTGGAAAGTTTGTAGGCTATTTGGTCCACAATTAGCAGCTAGTAAAGAAAGCGAATAATAGAAGAAATATGTTTGTATCTTTAGGGTCTACAGATGAAGCGAGCAGCGTTATTCTGGATCCTTTGAAGTCTCAAGAAGATACTTTGGAATTTCAGCTAAAAGAGAATAACAATAGTTCATTCTTGATAGCACAAAGGCACAGATTAGAATTTTAATTGCATCGTTTGTGAGATAATGTCGAATGGTACTAATCCTACGAAGTTCAAGGGAAGCATTTCCGCAGACATGAGAAATATACTTATGAAAAGTCAAACGCTGATTGAGAAGGACACCCAAGATGTGGGCAGAAATGGAGAAAAGAATAGCAGAGTTGTTTATAGACAGCGACCGAGGGAAAAAAGGACGACTTGGACATTTCTCACATGTGACATGGCATGGTGTGGCGTAACATCAGAAAGTATATAACACCATGCCTAGATTTAACCCATACAAAAATCTCCAAATATTGGATCAAACAAAACTTACTCGTCGAAATGACTTCGATGATTTATCATCAGTTGGTCCTGGCATCTTTGACTTAAAAGGGTTGGTGGTTAGGAGACAACGAAAGCAAAACTTCCCGCTGGCGCCGACAATCCAGAAAGACTCTTTTCAGAGTAGCCGTTCTTGGCCTTAATGAAGAAAACGAGACAATAATTTATCTTCGTATAGTTTGCTCTATAGTATATGTGCATTCAGATACATGTCTTGAATTTCAAAACGTAACCTCCAACTTATTTTTTAGTCCTAAAGGTCTACCGCTTAGGGAAAGACTATATAATTATGTAAATTCTTGAAACTCGCATTTTACCTTAAACGGACAAAAATTCACAACTGTCAATTAAAATCTATTTAATTCACCGTATTAAACACATTTAAAGGTATATTAATTAAAAGAGCACATTTAGCTCAGACTTCAAAAGCAGCATTCTTGATTTTTTAGTATGCAGAACCAACTGAAAATTAACGCTGTCTGTATTACCAATTTAATTATAGTGTCTTTTAAAAATTGATCCGAATTTTCGAAGAGGTGATACCACGAACTTGTATTACTGGACTGCTGGCAGACGATTTTTTTTCCAGTTAATTCCTAAAACGAGGCATGATATTAAAGCTTTCGGTTCATTCACATTTCAGATTATAACTACTAAAACGAGGCATGATACTATAAAGCTTCCGGTTTATATAGTCACATTCTTTGTTTACGCTCGCCGAGACTAACAGCGGAGAACTTCGCAAGAGGCTATAGTGTTTTATTTACTTTATAATTTCGACAAACAGTTTTATCTTGAATAATGTACGTACGTATAGTTCAAATGTTTTATAGTGCTATAAAGAATTTAACTTTAGTCGTCACAGTTGCATGCAATGTTTGGTTGACTAGCGCTTATAACGTTTTGCACACAGCCCAACTGGCGGTTTGTACGAAAAGGAGATAAATATTTTGTGAGAGAGACCTCTAGAGAGTATATATATATAGTACAGTATCTGTACGTGGTTGAGTAACTGAATGTTGCCATTGTTGACACAATGGGTTCTCTAAAATTAACTTTAGTATTTTTACTGCTGATCGAGACTCGTTTAAAGAAAAGAATCTGATATACAATCTCCAAGAAGGCGATTAAAATGGCTCACGATGAATAAGAGAATGGCCGTGTTATCTATAAAAGTGCCTCATACTACGTGTTAGCAGTAGTTTCTCGATTGAAGGTTAGGCTAAAGTGGGATTTAGGCTTAGGGTTTAATTTAGGCTAGTTATATGTTAAGGGCTTGGGTTAGGATAATGGCTAATTAGGTTTGGGAAAAATGAGCTGACGATCGAAACGGACGCAGAAATGTGAAAGTACTGGAGCACTTTCGCGATAAAAAGCATCCCACATAATGTTAGCTACAGTCAACTTTATTTGTAATAATCTTTAACAAATGTAAGAAAACTATAAGTCACATTTTTGCTTTAGCTGCTGCGTTTCAAGCGAGAACAATTATTACCAAAAGCAGACGATCCTCCCGCCCCCCCCCCCAACAAAAACCCCCCAAAACTACAAAAACAAAACCAATTTTATCTTAAAATATAAAAAAAAGTCAAAGTAATCGACAAATTTAAGTGAAGAGTGTTTTTGTCATCATTTATTTTCATTAACTCTGGACAGAGAATTAACTGTTTATTTATGTACTATAATCTGAACAGGGTATCATTTGTCTCAGCCAGAATCCACCATCCTTATGGCCACTGTCAGATCGTTGTCGTGGATATGTGGTCAGCACAAACTTTTATGATTCTGTAAGTCTGTGGGGGTCAGAGTCGCTCTTTTTGTTTTTTTTTTGTTTGTTTTTTTTTTTTTTTTTTGTTTTTTTGTTTTTTTTTGAAAGTGGAGAACAGTCAAGGGGAGCAACTCACGCGGACGACAGATTTCTTACCTGAATTGTCTTCTCTTCATGCAACCATATCGCGGTTATCGTCAGGAACGAACAACTCTGCGGAAGACGTCTGGTCCTTGATGTCTGTGAAAGTTTGAGACTGACTGCCAGAGCATCATGGAGGACAAACACAGAAGAAGGATTAGACAACATCGTCGCTTACTGGTTCAAGACATTGTCATCAATGAGACGTTTCTCGCTCGGCTTCAAGACGAAGGAATCTTTCCGTCCGACCAGTTGGAAAGTATCAGGGTTGGTTGTGCTTCTATGTGTGTGTTTAGGAGAGAGGAAGGGAGAGAGAATTCAATATTAATCTGCGTGGTATGAAGCACACAACGACAGCGCTACCCGGAAGATAGCAAGTGCACTATAAGTACATGGCTGCGAATACCAACCGCGAAGTTTTCACTGCTACCCCGGGTATCTCTCTGAATGTTAGTGCTCAGTAAGCAGTCTAGACTCTCCCCATGGACGGTGTAAGCTATCGTATAAGATTAAAGAGAAGCCACGTGACAACGTGCCTATTCTAGTAAATAATGTAGACATCTGACCTCGTGAAGGTGGCTTGACAACAGACGAGAAGCTCACGTTTTTAGTTGCCTTAATAAAATTGGGTATTAAACAAATCCAGTCAATGTCAGTATTTCCGTGTACTAGTCTTGATGAAATATTTGGGTCTTATTTCACGTGAACCAGTTTCCCGTAAATGGATCAGTGATTGATGGTGAATATTAATCAATCTTTTGTCATGACACGCGCACGAAATAGTCACACTTTTCTCAGTTGAAAGATTTTTCATTTTCAATCTTTAGCCGTTAGTGTTTGTTATCCTTACCATCGTCATCATCAAACATCTTTTTTTTTCAGGCTGTGACGGACAAGTATGATCAAGGTTACAAGATGCTGGAGCTGCTCCAAAAGCGTGGACCAAAGGCATTTCATAAATTCGTTGGAATACTTGAAACAGACTACGACTGGCTGGCTGAACTTCTAAAAGGTGCTGAACTAACAGAAATGTCGGGCCATAACACAGCTGAAATGCCATGCAGATCTCAACCTACACAAGAGGAAGACCAGACTAGTGCCGAGCTGCCAGCCATGGCTGCGTCCACACAAAAGACAAGGAAGAAGAACACGAGCTCCACAAAGCAGGACGCACTGGCTAAACACAGTGAGCTTATCGCAAAAATCGTCGACGTGGACACTATCTTGAAGACAGTAAAATACTCTTTGTCTTCTGATGAGAAGCAAGAGATTAAGGTAAGTTTAAGATCGTGTTTATGTGTGTGCATGGTATTTGAGAGAGAGAGAGGTGCGAGAATCTTGATGCTTCTATCTAATAACTGCTGAAATCTAAGAGAATTGTTTGAACTCAGATGGTCTTATCTTCGTTTAATAGAAATGTAGAAGGCGCTACGAAAGCACAAAACTTACCATTGATACGGTCATAGTTACCTGTGCTCCAAGCTCGGAGAAAGACATTATGCCATGATTATGAGTAACCTAAGATATGGTTTCCAAAACAAATTGAGCATTAACCAATGTATTATTATTACTTCAAAAGTCTTGTAAAAACTTGTCAACATTTTTTTCCTTCGGCTCGAGTCTCTCAAAGACATAATTTGCATTTTCTCAACGAAAGCAATTTAAAAGAAGTAAGGCTTATAAACAAAACTAAACACGCAGAAGGTAAAAGACTAAGAAATACACAGTGTTGTCCATGGGAATGGGAATCCCATGGGAATCCCATGGGAAACGTCCCATGGGATGGGATGGGATGGGATGGGACAGCACACATTTGTATTTCCCATGGTAGTCGATACTTGATATTGCAAAATAAATTTACTGTTATTTCATTCATCAAGGATTTAAATCTTTCCTTTGAATCATCTATTGTATTTGAAGTAGCAGGAATTATAGAATAAAAGCCGAAAAGTGGTTTTCAGTGTTGTCCATAGGATTGTTATTACCATGGGAATCTCATGGGAAACGTCCCGTGGGATGGGATGGGACGGGACAGGCATAAATTGCCATGGGACGGGATGGGACGGGATAGAAAAATATGTCCCATGGACAACCCTGGAAATACAAGCCAAGGTACCAAAATAATATTTTTAAATACAAATTTGTGTTATCCTACAACAGGGTAGTATTCTGACTCTCCCGTCAAACAACAATCGCTTGATAGCTATTTTGTAAATCTGCATTTTTTTTTAATGTAAGGGCCTACGAAGTGCGTGCATGCGTATGAGTGTGTGTAAGTGCGTTTGCTGTGTATAATTCACGAACACTCTCAGCATTCAAGATTCATTAATATATGCTTTTACCCGTAGTCCTAAGACAACACATTGTATTTGCTGATATTAATCGGGACAATAACATTTTCCTCAGAGCCAGCAAAGCAAAAAGGGAAAGATGGGTAAGCTGCTGAATGTCATATCGGCGAAAGAAGACAACACTTTCAATCTTGTGATAAATCTTCTCCGACAATGCGACAAAGATCTCGCAAATCAACTGGAAGAATACGTTGCTGGTGTGGAAAAACGTTGTAAACAACAGGACAACTATAAAAACATTTGAGAGGGAGCCATTGTGGCACTATGCCGACTAGGGAAATGAGATATAGCATTTTTGTCTCCACATTTTTAACTATGTAAGCAAGAGACGCTAAAATACTAATTTAAGTTGAAATAGAATGTCTTCGCTTCAAGATTTGCTTCTAGGGAAAAACTGGCATGGTTGTACCCCTTTTGTTTAGAATTTCAAAGGCATCATGTCCTAGAATTTGTCAGTTGACTTTTCTAACAGCGTCGTTCCCAAAATCAGATTTTAGCGTGCTAGCCTTTGAGAATGATGTTACTGGCTTGTTTAAGAATTAAAAAATAAATTGTTGCTTAAGTAATGATTTAAGTCATCATCATTATGATGCAAATTTTCATAACAATGACTGTTGCACACCTTCAAAAATAAACAACAAACTAAAGGGGAAGAGCTTTACAAACATTTTTTGTCTCTGATAACAAACAAGTGTTTTAGTAGAATAAGAGTAGCGAATGGTTTTGAAAGCAGAAACGTCGTCTTTGAGGACATAAAATCAAAACCAAACACAGCAAACTGCAGTGACGAGATACCGACCTAAGCATGATGAATCTCAATACAATAATATCAAGGGTAGAGAAGTTATAGACAGGATTTTTTGAGAAAGCCATCTTTCGTCTGAAGATGTACCCTTATTAGAGGCGACCGCAGAGCAGGACCAACAAGACTTTTTGTAAATAATAAACCAGCAATGTAAAAATTTCAGGTTAGCAGTGCTACTAAAATCTTTGCTTAAAACATGGATAGTTGATGACAAAATGTTGTGTTTGGCGATGACCAATGACATATACACAATTGTGAGGATCTGAGAGTGTTCTCGACTGGGATTTAAAAGGTCGCGAGTTCGAGACCTTTGCAGGGATACAACTGAAACACAGTCCCCTACGCAGTAGGTATCCAGCAGAAGTGGTTGACTAGATTTATCAAGTGGAGACTGCATGGCCTTACAAAGAACAGATATCTGCACGCGGAAGTATCGTCGATAACCACGTTATCTCACGTCAGTCGGACGCGCACCCTGACTACGAGATCTGACTGCAACAACCACCTGAAAGTCGGGTAACGCCATAAATCGCGGTGTGCAGACAAGGGAGCTTCATTCCAGACATTTTTTTTATAATCGGCGAACACCTCTGACCCCCTATTGGCAAGGTGCAGACTGTAGACATCGACATACGATAGTGTGGAGAAAGCATGGAGGAGAGACACAGAGCCATTATCAAAGAGCATACCCAACAACTGGTGAAGGATATCGTCGTCAATGATGCGTTCCTCGCCGCTCTTTCAACAGAAGAAATCTTTCCGCCAGATATGGAGGAAACTATCAGGGTATGTACATGTGTGTGTGTGAGAGTGTGTAACTACGAACACATGCGCGAGCTCACAAGTACGTAGCTGTGAATGTTCGGCGAAATAGACTGAAAGACGCATGCATATCTAGCTTAATCTTTAACCTATTAAATGAGACCATCCGTGGGGAGTACAACACCATAGTCAGCGGTGGGTTGAAGGTGTAGAGTGTGTTGTTATCAATGGTTACCGAGACGACGGTTTGACTGCTCTAATCCACGTGAGACTACACGTTCGTCTTTTTGTCAAATCAGTTTTACTACTCTGTGAGACATCAGTAGACATCGAGTTAAAGAATCAAAGGTCTGAAACAACAACAACAACAACAACAACAACAACAACAACAACAACAACAAATAGTTTTATTCATTTTTAATTTGCTATGTGTCCAAGAACGAAATCTTAAAAAATTATTTGGAAATGGGCAAGATCGTACATGTTGCAGGCAAAGAAAGCTAACCACAAGAAAATCTACAAATTGCTAGAGCTCTTACCAAGACGAGGACCGACTGCTTTCAAAAGATTTGTGAGGGTGCTGAGGGAAAGCTATGCCTGGATTGCCGACATGCTCACAGCTGCTGATGAAAGGCCGACGAAAGATCAGTTCATGAGCCCAGTGAGACAAGTCGCACTGCACAACTGTCGTCTCGACAACCCGGAAGATATCGACTTCAACATAATATGGAGCGAAGTTCGGTCTCAATTTTCTTTAGAAGAACAACGAGAAATCAAGGTAAGTTAATGTAACTATAACACACATAAACACACACATATATGCACGCGCAAGCACACACATACACACATTTACACACACTCTCTCTCACATAAATTATTTAACGGTATTTACTACAAAGTCACCTTTCTCCTTATTGTTACACTGTGCTCATTATTAGCTCACATATCTTCCTGTTGTTACCCCGTGATTAGAGGCTAACTTGGTAGTTTTCACTAAGAAAATGAATGCTCATACACAGAGCGGAAAAGAAATGGAGAAACTGCTGGATGTCTTGTCGAGAAAAGACGACATGGCCTTCGATCACGTGCTGATTGTTCTTCAAAATCACTGCCAATGGTTAGCAGATGAAATAGAGCACCAGGTTTCTGAGGAGGAAAAGCGCTGGATGAAACATGGTAATGCTAGACAATTAAAATAATCTCACTCTTGTTTCCATAGATACAATGCGATGCCCAGACCTCGCGGACACTACGTCACGTTTCCCTACCCCAGGCCACCGTTGTATAACTACAGCCCCAGGGACAAAACATCTGCGAGGTGTGGACACTGCTTTATAAGTCTGGAAACAAGTCGCTTGTACTTAAATCCTCGACTTAAACCTCAGAGAAACGACTTATGTTCGTTACAGAACTACAATCTCATCAACACTAAAATACAAATAGTCTTATTTTCTTTCTTGTGTGCAAGTTTGTGCTTGGTAGTTGGGGCTCACACACACTCATGCACATGTATAGGGATGTCTGTGTGCGAGGTGTGTGTGTGTGTGCGTATGCCAGTGTGTCTTTTTGTGTGTTTATTTATTCACTAACCATGTTGCTTTGTCCTTGCTAAAGACACGTGACAAAAGGTTTCATTCGCCAACACTATTTTGACTATGATGACTCTAATTTCAATCGTATGATCTGAAAATAATTACTCATGTCTTTTGTGGGTGTTTCAAGACATCAGAACAAAGCTGTCTCAGGCTCTTCGGGCGTCAAGAATCCCAGACAAGCAGAAAGATAATATCATTGAAAGGCTGACGGAAGTAGTGGAAAAAGAGATTGCCAAGTCCAAGCGAGGAAGCGTCCTTAATCATAAAATGGAAGCTCAGATGAACACGGTCACCAAAAAGATTCAGCTCCTTATACTGAAAGATGTAAATCCACTCATCTACGGCTCAGTGGACACAGACTTGCCGACGACAGATGATGATCAGGACGCAATCGAAGCGTTGAGGAACAAGCTGGATAGTCTGAAGGTGCTACAGAAATGTTACGAAGCCATGAACGTAAGTGACTTCCACAAGGCAACGAAGTTCATGCTGAAGTACAAACCTGTTTTCAGTAGTATGATACGACTGATTTCCTCCGGATAAGTAACAGAAAGAGGGAAAATACCAGTCCTTTATACTGATAATAGTCCGGTACCCCAGTGGTAAGATTCTCTTCTCGTTGCTGCATTGAGAGTCATGGTGTAGGGTTCAGCCCTCGTCTCGAGAAACACGTCACCCTGGACGCAGCACTTAATAAATAACGCTAGACCATCAGGGAATGTCTCTTGTACCTCCCCTTTGTTGCCCCTTTCCGTTAAAGTGCGGTATGACACCACTTTAAAACCCTTTCTTGGCGAAATAATCCAAACTGACCATAATATCAGTCACGCACGAGTCGAATAAGTAAGCGATCAAAATCTTTTCTGGTCATGCTTAATTAACAGATACTCTATGCCCTTCGTTTGTTTGTGGCAATGTAAATACATCTATGTACTAATACAGTATCACAGTTTTGACCCCTTCTGTGAGGCGTATTGACGCTTTGAGGATTGTATTTAATGAAATCTTTATGTATGTATGTTTAAATCTCATTGTAGTAAACTATAGACTGTATGTCGCAGATCACATACAGAAGAGGCGGCGACACACTCCCTGTCCTCCTAATGCAGAAGATAGATGAGGTTCAGGCTATTGTCGAAAATAATAAGCTGGGCAGAGAAGGTGAACATCGCGAGTTGCAGGAGCTGAACAAAAAGAACAAAGAACTGGAAAGGGAGTTAATCAGACTCAAAGAACTGGAAGGCGAAAATAAAAGACTGGGAAATTTAAGGAAGCAAGCAAAGAAAGCAGTTCGTACACTGAAAGACGAAAATTTGACGATGGAAAAAAACAAAATGAAAACTGACGAAGAAAATGAACGGCTTCAATCCCAGCTGCAGATAATGGAGGATAGAATGTTGAGATTGATCAAAGGGAACGACAACCTGAACATTCAGAATAGTAAACTCCAAAGGGATAATCAAAAGCTTTCTGCAACAATTGCCCAACTCAGACTGGAATCTGGAACAAACTATATATCCTTTGTTGACCGGTTAAAATCTGTAAATAAAACAATCATAAATGAAAACCTCAGGCTGAGGACAAAATACCACAAAGTGGAGGAAAGCGAGCGACAGAAAAATATACGCCTGCAAAAAGTCCTTGTTGAGAACGAGTATCTCCGACAGCAGATACAGAAATTAAAGCGCAGTGGTGCTCACAACTCAGTCATGCGAGGAACTGTACATGAACCATTACCTCCACTTACTCCCTAAAAGTGGGACGTTTGAAGCAAACATTAAACTGCCTGTTTCATGAATGAGTGATGAGGGCTGGAAGAGCTTTGTCGTCTTCACGAGTTTTGGATTTTAAAGAGATAGCTGAACTTTGAACTTCTGGATATTCTGGAGCAAATACAGACGCCTCGCTGATGTCGAATGTGACATCAGAAGCGTAGTAATATTAGGTACATCAGATATCAGAAGTATCTGAAACTTATTATGGATTTAGTCTGAATTAGAAGCTTGTATATTCCGGAGATCCCCTTCATCAAGTTTATTATATTCATAGCATTTCACGGCTTCTGCAAGTGAAAAGATGCTGGGAGTCTAGAGTTCTCTGGGTAAGTGCTGGATGGTGTATGTGGAGAGAGGACAGCCTGGCCTCGCCCTAAGGGTTCGCATGCGGCTTGAGCATGACATCTTGGCCACAAACAGGCTTCACACTGACAACAATGGTAAAGATCGTTCCTGAGGCTCAACCAGGACGTTTTAATTGGTTGTTTGTCGTTACTAAGATTAACTGGGACTGGTACAGAAAGTACTAACACAGTTTCTACTAACACAATGGTGCACCAAAATAAACCTACCAGATCTTGTGGCTGTAGTTTTCAGGTGTACAGTATTTGTGTCTCGGTGTTGGGTTTCAACAAACTCTCTCCAGGTAATTATTCGTGGAGCAGATGTCACGACAAACACTCCTGTGCTTAGCGAAACATCTCAAGCGAGCAGTTGTTCCTTGTTCTTGAGGGACATGGCGCTGATAATGCTAGTCACTTGTATAAACCTGTACGAAACGTGTACACATCACGTCGAGACTCAAGAGAAAGTAGAAGTACTACTGCTGCTTCTGTAACTACAACTAAAATTATATGCAATTAAAGTAACACTGTAACAGAACGAACGCACACCTACCTTGCACACGCACGGCGCACTACACACACAACACAACGCTCGACGAGCCCCCACAGATGACGATGATGATGAAGAGATTTGTAAGTGAATCGAGTCGAATTTCAGAGGAATTTCATTGAAGATGGCGGACGAAGGCCATTAGAGAAAAACTTCTTTTCTCATGTGTGACGTCTTTTTCTGCTTCAAGTGACGTAGAACAAATGACGCACACAAAACGTCAGACACAAGACACACACACAGAGTAGAGTAAGCAACTACAATAAAGTTTTTACCTAAAATTACTTCTTTTAATCACACTCGTTTTCCCTCTTTTATATTTTGATCAATTTAATCATCTTAAACTTCTTTCCTTTCTCCTCTTCGTTGTCCCTAGTTTAAGATTCACAAATAAAATTTTGTTTGTTGCTTTTCATGGTGTTTTTATGAGCGATTGAAGAATATAAAAGAAAAAAATTTATACTTACGATAACTAATTAACAAGTAATAACACTTTCCTTCTTGTTCTTGGTCTAGGATCAAACCCGTCATGTTCCTGGCTTTTACACCATAACTCACACTTTAAAAGGAAACTAAAGCGATAAGACAAAAACAAAAAAAAAGAGATAAGGACTGACAAGAAATGTAATGTTAGTTTTTATTTAGATTACTCTCATGCCAAAATCATCAACACACGATAAAAAAGTCAAATCACGAGGGAAGATCAGCTGTAGAGTCGATCAGACAACCCTTGCAGTTACAGTGACGTTGCCGGTGTCATGGCGACCATGGTGTGTCACTAACGAGTGTCCGATATCGTTACCTGATTGTTTTAGTAAAATAAGGCTACTTCTCTAATCCTACAATAGTTGGCGAGTTGTTACTCCATGTCCTGTACTGTGCTGATATGGCAAGGTTCTGTCCCGCAGATCTGAGTGGTCTTGGCACGTGACCAAATGTCTCGCGGTTAACTGTTATCTCAACAGGTGAGAAACACACTTCCCCAACAGAGACAAGCGTTCATGAGAGTTAAAATGGGTTTTGACATGGAGCTATTCTCCCCATCGACTGAGTGAATGTGATGTCACATTTTGTAACGTCCACACAACGATAATCACAACAACAGTCACCAATGTGGGTGACGAATAAGGTTTTTGGTTCGACTACAACTTTGTGAGTACTACCTCAAGTTGATCTTTGTGTTTACGATGGACTTTTCTCCAGTTCGCATTCATCGCCTTCATTTGAATGTTCATCTGAAATCTACAGGCGGAATATTTGTCAGTTCACTTATAAGGACTACAAGCATGACCTTTACTTTCAATTAATTACCAGACTGCCTGCTAACACATCGACTGTCTTTGTGTCTTGCAGACAGTGTGTAGTCTTGTGGTCTGCTAACGACCTCGCAGAGACCTTTGACCCCTGACCCTACATTTCAGCGCATGACATTACGTCAGACACTGGGGACCACAGTACTGAACACAGTATGGACGACACACACCGACTCATCTTACAGCGCTACCGTCGGAGACTGGCTGACGACATCATTATCACTGAGAGGTTTCTGGCACAGCTTGAGGAGGAAGGCATCTTTGAACGGGGCATGGTGAATATTATCAAAGTAAGTAATAGAAACTTGTGAAGTGCATACATGTCTTTGTACTTTTGTTTCCATACTTGGTCATCTCTTTGGTCACTGCAATGCTTCCGTCCTTTATCGTCGTCATTGCTGTCGTCGTCCTCACTTTTCTTCTGAGACCATTCTTCCTGCCGAAAATAATATTGCCGGTAGGCGCTACCCAGATATTTCGCTTGGTTATCAAGACCACGCTACACGCTACACGGGGGGATGTGGGGCAGGGGGCTATCGTCCGATTTTTTGGAAATAGACCCAGCACACAAAGAAAAGGAAAACCCCAAACTTGTGGCTGTTACTTCCTTCATTGGTCCTGAACGGTTCTCGTCATTGGCATACGACAGAAAGTATGAGCAAGCAGAAAATGATATACAGTGTGCACTGACCCATGTTATCCCAGTCGCCACCAACAAGCACTATACTGACTTTGAGTCATTACATGCATTTGACAAGCCAAGACCTTGTTAAGATGTGTACCTCGAAATACAAGTACAAGGGTAGGAAGCTTTGAACTGGACCACGCCCTGCGTAAACTGATTTGTTGTGAACAAGCATTGAGTAAACATATAAACATAGAAGCACTACTAATAAAATGCATCAGCGTCAGCATCAGCATCATCAGCATCATCAACCGTAGTAGTCAAAGTCGATGCTATTGTCTTTGCAATAAAGTGATCCAGGGGATGTACATGCATAATATTTGTGTATGCGTGTATATGCCTGCACTTCTATTTGACCGTCGGAACGCGTTCATTCTAGCAAAGAACACAAGTATAAAATCTTGAGTAAATGCCAACACGTGATATTTTCTCACTTTGTTTATAATTTGTCTATACAGAGCTATTTCTGAGACAAATCAGGCATGGCAAACAACTTCTGTCATCGGGGTAGAGTAGGTGAGAATTAAACCTCAACAATATGTGCAGGCGGAGAAAACTGAATCAGAGCAGATCTACAAGCTGTTGGAATTGCTTCCAAAGAGAGGACCAGAAGCTTTCCACAAGTTTGTGTCAGTGTTGGAGGACGACTACTTTTGGCTTGCTGACCTGCTGACCAAGGCGGAACCAGTGAGAC
>SRHC01003596.1:0-14000 GCA_004794325.1 Pomacea maculata | reverse complement strand
ATAATTTTTTATTTTTCGTTTTCTCTTTGGTAGAAAAATAACGATCAACTACTCACACAGGTACCTATAGTGCAGGTCTATTTTCTCAGAATAATTTGAAGGTAAGAGTAACTATTAATGTTTTCACGTTTGGTGCATGCAGATGTGTACAACTTTGTGATGAAAATGTGCATGACGTGTAAGCAACTGTGTGGTGAACATTGGTGAGAAATGTGAGAAACTTGTGGTCAACATTGACCTGAGCTGTAAAACCGCGTTTGTCGGCGTCTTTGTCTACTTTAGTCAAGGGTTTAGTTAGACAACAATCACCTTTTAATTGAGATTTTATTGAACACTTATTTTGTATTAAAAATCCATTTTTAATACATTTCTAATAAATCCTTTACACTCCTCTTACTCCTGCAATTACCCTAAGATATTAGTGTGATATAAAAAATAACATGTTCAGTACCTTGGCTCCACAAGAAATCACTTTCATTCCCATCACACAGCAAGTCGTCTCCACGTCTCACTCCTTCTACGTTTTATTTAATAACAGCGAAAAACCTAGAGCACCTTGAGCTCTGATCCCCTTGGTGTAGAAACTCTGGTGGTGTATGATGATGACGACAGGTTGTCAGGTGGATAGCGGGATACAGCGTACAGTAGGTTAATTAGTTAATTAGGCGCATGTGACGACACCGCGAAGTGTCTCTCGCCCACTTCCTTTCCACACACGTGTGCGGTTAATCAATTACGTGTTCTTTCACAGAGAAAAACAAAATGATTTGTCTGAAGGAGTCTGCATATTTTTATTAAACAAAACAAAATAACCTATACACAAAAGTCCTAACCACGATCTTTTTTTCTGTAGGTAGTGACGGTGAATAACGCAATGGATGGCCGTTGACACGTTGAGACAACATGAACACAGACTGTAAAGTGTTTTCAGTTTCTCTTTAATATTTCTGTATATAAACTTCTCGGCAATGGCTCTTCACTTCAATATATTCTACTTACAGCTAAGCGTCCAATGTCACGACCTCTCGCCCTTTGCTCTCCAATGATTCTCTCCTTCTCCCTAACTGCTCTCCCCGCTGTCGTCACAGCTCTTTTTTACGTCATAGATACACGCATTCCGCAAACTTTCGTCATTCACGATATTTCGTCCTTGCACGTGCGATAAGTCCTAGATGTGTGACAGCGCATCTCCTCCTACTCCAGCACACATCACGGTCCCTGAGTGTTGCAGCAGACGTCAGCAGCAGGTCTGAAGGAGGTTCGTTGTATCAGAACGTTAGACCTCTACTTGCTGGTACTTACTGTCTGGTTTGTGTGACAGACACACAGTATTGCCGCCCCCTCCAGTCACAAGTAAACAAGTAGTCAAGTAGCTGGACACTAGTCACCTGTCACCGCCACTGCCGCTCATAGTCAGCAGCAAGCGATGCGAGGCAGCAGTTGATGAAACCCGTTGTTTCCTTAAATCTATCTCCTATCTCCTTAAATGTTTTTTAAGTTTTGGAATTTATCGCATCATTCTTGTCATCGCTCCCCGATCCAGCATAATGTTTATTTGGCGATGAATATCATCGGAACCATTTCCTATCAACATATGGTCCCAGATCTCCATTGGCTGAGGTCTTCGCAACGAAAACGTATTTAAGAACAAACCTACCTTATGTATTGTTGACATCTCTGTGTGCTTGAAGATGTTTTAAAACATGAGCTGAATATTAATACGGATTTTGAAAAAAAAAACATCTATCACCGAACTTTACATTCATTAAAACAAGCGTTTGCGCCCTATAAGTCCCTTAAGTAGCATGTTGCTCATTTAGTTGAAGCTGTCGCAAGCGAGCGGTCAAAACTCATCTTGTTTACAAGCTTTGTGCTGAAATAATAATCACTGAAAAGAAGTCTTCGAAACGTTTTTAATGGTTCCTTAGAAAAAAGTAATCTAATGACAACCTTAATACGGAAAGTAGTTCTTCACCCCTGGGGTAGTACTTACAAAGTAGGGATAAATCGTTGCTCTGGGGAAAAACAGGGAACCAAGAGAGACGGACAGTATGACAGATCAGGATGATGCGGGTAGACCACGTGACATTTCTGTATGTACCTTCACGGGCACGGGGTACCGGTTACTTTCAAGAGAAGAGAAGGTTATTCTCTGTAAGTCATCTGCATGTAGGCGACACCGAGGTACAAGCACACATCACCGGGTACGTGCCCACTGTAAACATGTTAAAGCGACTTACTGACATTTGTATAAGAACTGCCTCATTAGGGGTAACTATGAGATAGAAGCGACATTTAACTCTTAAAGTACCAACAAAAAAGGCCATTGGTAGGAAACTATCTTAATGTACATTTGTACAAGTAGTTATCCGTTCTCAGAAAAAAATCATTATCTCATACAGAACAAAGATAATTAACGGACATACAATACAACATTCACACGAGTAAATAGAGACAACGTCCCACTCAGCACACACACACACACACAGACACACAGATGGTCCACGATGTGCCTGTTGTCCTCTACAGACCATCAAGAGACAGCTTGTAGTCAGTGTCATCAGTGTGGAGCTGAACTCAAGTCACGTGCCGGGGTCGTGTTAGCGTATTCTATTAAAGAAACTAGCGAACTGTTCACCAAAGGAAGGAGTCCTGTCAATGTATGTATATATGACACTTTGATTATTAACGTCTCGCTAGCCGACCACCCGATAGACACATGTATACAACAGTACTAAGTCTGTGTCATTACGTGTTCAAATTTTAAAGTTTTGATTACATTAATTTGATTGAACTGTGTAACTGTGTAGTCAGTTGTTTGTTTGTGCAGGCGAGCGAGAGCAAGTACATGTGTACTTTTTTTCGCGGTTTCCCTCATTACTTTCATCACCTCGGGTGTCAATCATTTCTCTGGCGTTCCGGTGGCTTGGACCAACACTGGTTCTGATCTTACATTTCTTACAACCGTGGTTTTTTTTTGCCGGGTACTTAGTTTTTGAATCCTGTATACTTTACAAATTCAAATGTCACTGTATTTTCGAGCGTGTGTAAACGTTTCCAAAACACATAAAACTAAATATAATTAACAGTGTATTTTACGGGTGTGTTAAGTCAACTAAGACACAAGTTGCCAATCGCCATGTTGGTGAATGCGTGAACCACGTCCACCTGCACTTCGCAGAACAATCGTCCTTTACGCTTGAAGATAGGTCTTAACAGGACAAATATACACAAATGTTTTCCATGGCTGGAAAAGTTTCATATAACCCTCATTTGAAAACTTTGGCAAACGTTCGGACAGCCGGACATATTTTTACAGGTCAAACCAATGTTCAGGTGAAAGTTGTTCACAGGTTACACCAATGTTCAGCACACAGTTGCTCACAGCTCATGTAAATCTTCACCACAAACTTGTACACATTTGTATGCATGAAACGAGAAAACACTAATAGTTACTTTTACCTTCCAATTATTTTGCAGAAAAATCGAACTGCACTAGAAATACGAATATAAGTAGGCGATCATTAATTTTGTACGAAAGAGAAACGAAAAACGACTAAAATGACAATTATATTTCTATTTAAATCATACTTTTAAAAGTTGTAGATACATTTTTTTTAATTTCATTAGCGGATATTAGTATATTCACGTATAGACATATCTCTGCACATCAATTAATTTTAAAAAAAAATTTAACGTCAAAGGAGAAAAAGAAAGAATTACAAAAAGTAATTCAAATATTTTATCCATTCTCCAGATGAAGACAATGACGACGATTATTATAAGAGAATTGAGAAGTATATTCAAACTCTAATTTTTGCATCGTATCTCAGTTTTCCTTGGAGTTCGATTACTTTTGTTGAAATATGTCAAAAGAATTTTTTATGCTTGTCGAAGGTATTACTGAAACTTTTTTAAGTTTCTAAAGGAGGGCAGGCGTTAGTCGATAGACGAAACTATTATTTATAAAAGAAATGTTTTGGAGAACAGTAAATTGCCAGAACACTTTACAAGAAACCGATGGGTTTGACAGAATGAAAATTTTCATCGTACAATACATTTTATTATCTGCGAAATATATTTCAACAAGCAAAACACATTTTGAGGACAACTTCTGCTTCTAAGATTGACGAATCAACGAACCCAATGATTTAACTTTATCTTTCGATAGAAGTTTAAACATTCGTTAAAAATATTTTATATGTGAAAACCAAGCATTGAGCTTAGTTGGTACACAATGGCGATAAACTCCTCTGAATGTGACAGGACATACACAGGTCTACTGGCAGCCTCTAACCTCATCTGGAAAATTGGAATTCCCGCCATTGTCATTCCTGGAACTTTCGGAAACATCATGGTGTTGGTGATGCAGCGCAAATTGAAAGATACCTCGGTGTCCAGTCTGTCCTTGTACTTCAGCTGTCTGGCAGTCTCGGACCTCATCGCCTTATGGTGTGATCCCTGGCTATGGTTCCTTAGTGCTTTCAATGTGTTTTTGAATTTCGATCTTTTGTGTAAAATTCGAGTGTTTTTGTGTTATGTAAGCGCGCAAACTTCCCCAATGATTCTGGTGGCTATGACTTTGCAAAGAACAGCGGCAATTCTTTTTCCTCTCAAAGTCAATCTTTATTGTAACAAACGGTTTGCACGTGCAACCGTCAGCGCCATCTTCGTATTTTTTATTTTGTTGAATTCTCACATTTTGTATGGACACACTCTTCTCAACAACACTGAAAACAAAACAGCCGATTGCTTTTTCAGTTTTGTCAGCAAAGATTATGAAATGTTTTATCGAGACGTGTATGGTTGGATATATACAGTTACGGCTTCCCTGATACCTTTCTGTCTTCTGCTGGCGGCCAACTGTGTACTGATTGGCAAACTCAGCAAGTCTCTGAAGGAAACAAAACAAATATTGTCCTCTGGACACTCCTCTCAACTTTCTACTCGCCACAAGCACTCTTCTTCGTTGACTTTAATGCTGATTGCAACATCTATTACATTTTGTTTGCTAACTCTTCCTGTTTCCATTGTCAGCATTTATGTAAACAGGCTTTCTTCAGAAGAAGGTAATAATTGTGAAATAACCGCAATTAATGAGTTATCTCTTGCAATTACAGATGTTTTTTTCTTCATTAATTATGCTACTAATTTCTACGTGTACTGTCTGACTGGCAGTAAATACAGATGTGAAGTTGTGAAGATGTTGTGCCGCCATCATGAACCAAGTCTGACAGTAGGCCGCTGTCAACAACTGAATATGACTCCTAGAATCAAATAAATAAATAGTAACCTGCTAAAGGGAAACTTAGGTAAGGTCAGTAATGTAAAACAAATTCAATGGACATTACTGACTTTCATTTAAGCGTTTATATTTGGAAAATTATAAAAGGTTTTTGCTTTTCGATTGCCTGGAATGATAAGCATTGAAGGTAAAATTTATTCGGTGATTACCAAAGTCAAAGGTCAATACTATTCAACCATTTCAAAAGTCATTATGCCAGGGAGTGCGAAAGTTGGTTTTATTCTCCTATCTCAACACTGCTCTACTCCAGGCTTAATTACAGTACCTAGACAGATGATTAATAGTCGGCACTGAAACTATCTTCATGGCCTAGTGTCAGTTCTTTCCTCTTACTGGTTTTAGCTAAAAGGTTAAAAATTCCCCCAAAATATTTTATCTAAATTCTAGCTATGTAGTTTCGATTATGATTGTTGCAATGTTCATGAGTTTTGCAATAAATGTGGAGTCTATCACCGGATAACTGGAGCTGTAAGTGGCAATCAGGTTTTGAATTCTGCCACCCAGTAAACAAAATCTTTCAGGTAGACAATATTACAATAGTCACACGTCAGTCGCTCCCCAAAAAAGGTTTAATATTGTGTGGCATCACGTATAAGAAAAAGATTTATTTAAGAAAAAGAAACCTTTAAAGATATCCATAAAATAAATGACTGATATAGAGGATGTACTTGCGATATTACAGTGCTGTTACTTCAGTTTCTAACTGCCATTAACTCTCACATGTATACGGGTACTAACTTAGTTGTTATCGCTGTTGTCATACTACCAGTCTCTCTCTCTGAGGATTCACTCTTGTAGTGAGGTGAGGAGCAGTATTCCAGTCGACAGTCTCCACACGCAGATAACGTTCTCCTCGATGGGTTTGTTTAACTGTCCGTCGTCCCTTTCCGCTCGATTTACCATTCATGTGAGAAAGCGGCCACTGCTTTCACGACGACACGGATTCGAGCACTGTCCTTGTCCAGGGACACA
The DNA here is from genome assembly GCA_004794325.1 of Pomacea maculata. Taxonomy (NCBI): domain Eukaryota; kingdom Metazoa; phylum Mollusca; class Gastropoda; order Architaenioglossa; family Ampullariidae; genus Pomacea; species Pomacea maculata. The sequence continues at coordinate 7,723 of SRHC01003596.1, read as the reverse complement.
CACACACACGTGGTCTCATCTACGACTCCACTGCCACGTACAGCCGCTGACCACTCTCATGTGATGTTTCTCTCTACTCCGGTGCTGTGGAGTGCGGCGGACCCAGCAGGCGGTGTCTTCTCTTTGAGAACGATGACTTCTGTCGGCCTTGTCGTCGAACGTCTACGCATGAACGTGTATTTATGGACTGATATCTGTATGCCGAGACTCACTCTCGGCCTCTTGCCAAGTGATCTGCTCGCAGTCTCGGCGAGCCGTAACAAAGAATGTGAGTAAACCGGAAGCTATGTCGTTTCCTGCCTCTTTTTAGTAGTTAATCTGAAATGTGAAAAAACCGGAAGTTTTGTGGTTCCGAGCCTCGTTCTAGCAGTTAAGTGAAAAAAATCGTCTGGGAGCTGTCCAGGGGATATAAGTTCGTGGTCTACGTCTTATAGGAGTATGCGAGTTATTAGAACTTGACAGGGCCTTCGAGGTACACGGTTTAGCTTTGTCTTTGTCGATGCAAACGAATGTGCAAATGTTCTACGTGAGTGGATGCTCATCAGCCCTTCATCATTTAATCACCAAGTAGGCTACACAGAGAAGAGATAGAGAGACCACTCCTACTGACTCTCTCCTCGACCTACAGGTGGCGGAGTGAACAGGTGTCTAATTCTTTTCTCTGAGTCATCCTGCTAACATGATAAACTTAAGGTGTTTCTCTCCTCCTGGATGCCATTGCCGCCTGTTAATGCTGTCTACCTCAAATAACACCTGTCTGAACTTCACATACCTGTCACCTCGTTCTTTCTTGCTTAAGCGGTCCCTGACCTGTCTATAAGCCACACTAGACCCTCCATGTGGGCAATGGTATGTCCCTTCCTAGGGGCGGAGACCCTAGTAGCGTGGGAAGGGCAGAAGTTTCGTTCTCCCCAAGTAGGGACCGGGATTACTTATTGAAGGCCTGTGAGAGAAGAGCTTTGGTGCGGAGAGACACTGCGTGCAGGTCTGTCTGTGTGATTGCGAGTGTGCCTATGAGAGAGCAAGTCCCGCGACGCGCGATCGCGTTACGCTACAACGTCATTCTAGGACGTATTTAGGACGTTGTTACAGTCCTACTGGAGACAGTCATACGGTGAAACACTCAACATAAACGACATCAGACGTTTTCAAAACGAGAGCCAATAAAAATAATTTCAGTGTTGACCAGTGTAATGTGCGGACATTCCTCGTACTAACTTGTGTTCTTATCTCATATTAATATCTCCTTTGGCTCGAGGAAACATTTTTCACTTTCGCCACTAACAGTTTACCGGAAGAGTGCGCGTTGGTAGATGATCCGGGCCTTCACCGATCCGGCATAATGTTTATTTGGCGGTGAATATCCTCGGAACTATATCCTATCAACGGATGGTCCCAGATCTCCATTGGTTGAGGCCTTCACAACGAAAACGTATTTAAGTACAAACCTACCTTATGTATTGTTGACATCTCTGTGAGCTTGAATATGTTTTAGAACATAAGCTGAATATTAACAAAGGTTTTGAAAAAAAACATATATCACCGAAGTTTACATTCATTAAAACAAGTGTTTGCGCCTTATCAGTCCTTTAAGTAGCGTGTTGCTCATTTCTGTTGATGCTGTCACAAGCGAGCAGTCAAAACTCATCTTGTTTACAAGCTTTGTGCTGAAATAATTCCTGAAAAGAAGTCTTTGAGACGTTTTTAATGGTTCCTTAGAAAAAAGTAATCTAGCGAAAACCTTAATACGGAAAGTAGTTCTTCACCCCTAAGGCAGTACTTAGAAAGTAAGGATAAATCGTTGCGCTGGGGATAAAAGGGGAACCCAAGGCCAAGAGTCTTTTTTCTGGAGTTGTAATGCGGTTATCTATATCCTGCAGATGTTGTTTGACACTAGAAAGGTCGTTAGAAAATAGTGTCAAAGGTTTACTAAAATACAGAAAATGTAGTGCCAGCGGAGTCTGGAACCACATTGATGTCTGAGGAAACAAGACGCTTTTCGCTGAATTCTCAATTTTTTTCTGGGGAAAGGACTTGCTTTCGCATCATAACGACGACCCCAACGATGCAACCAAGAGAAGGGAAAACGATCAACATAGTTAGGTGTGGTGTTAACTGTTGGTGTTAGGGCTACAGCTGCTCGTGTACAGTTCCCAGGGCCTCCAAGGAAGAGATATGATGAAAGAAGGACGGACGCCATGACAGATCAGGATGATGCGGGTAGACCACGTGACATTTCTGTATGTACCTACAGGGGTACCGGTAACTTGCAAGAGAAGAGAAGGTTATTGTCTGTAAGTCATCTGCATGTAGGCGACAACGAGGTAGAAGCACACATTGCCGGGTACGTGCAGACTGTTCCAGCGATTTGTTGATATTAGTATCAGAACTGCCTCTTTAGGGGTACCTATGGGATAGAAGCGACATTTAACTCTTAAAGTACCAACAAAAAATGCCCTTGGAAGAAAATATTTTAATGAATATTTGTACACGTAGTTATCCGTTCTCATAGAAAATCATTATCTCATACAGAACAAAGAAAGATAACGGACATACAATACAACAGTCACAAGAGACAATACAGACGACGTCCCCCTCAGCGCGCACACACACACACACAGACACACAGACACACAGATGACTCAATCCTTGTTCAGTAGTGATTTTATTACAAGCAGGAAGCTGCCTTTGCCAGGGAACACTAACTCTGCGATCTCTACAAGCGGCTGTAACTGCTCACTAGAACACGATGGGTGAGGGAGGGTGGGACCTGAAGGATGCAGCAGCTGAACGACTCCAACATTATTTCTCTCAACGACTTTAAGCAGGTCTGTTCACTAAAGGATGGAATCCTGTCAATGTATGTTTATCTGACACTTTTACTATATTAACGACTTGTTAGCCGGCCACTCCATAGATATATTATACAGCCGTACTATGTATTATTTCGTGTTCAAACTGTTTAACGTCAATTACACTAATTTAATTTACCTGTGTATTTGTGTAGTTAATTGTTTGTTTGTGCACGGGAGCGAGAGCAGTCACCTGTGTGTGGACGTGCGGAGCGGGTGAGTGGGTGGGTGAAGGGTGAGGTGAACGCGAGATGTAAGACGAGTCATTATCACAAGGTCTGCATCCATCTCCCTGTGGACTGTCCCATCCTGCATCTTCTCACCTGTTGTACATCGCTCACATCTTTGATGTTTTTCAGCTGCTTCGTACTCCGTTGACTTCGGCATCTGGCATGGCCACCCGTATCACAGTTACAGCCAACAGAGTGACACTTCATAAAAAGTTTTCTTGAAGTTAAGGACTGTGCGGAAGAGATCTCACGATTTTTGTATCTTTAAAAATAAGTATAGTTGTATGATCGGTAGAGTTTAAACTGTTATCATTATAGACTACAAATTGTTAACAAATAAATTAATGTAAACTCGTTCATTAGTGTCCATGTATGTATCGTCATGAACTACGATTTCCCTTTTTTCCTTTCTCTACTTTTGCGCGGTTTCCTCTCTCATTACTTTCGTCACCCTTGTGTCAAATATTTCTCTCTCCTACTGGCGGCTTGGACCAACACTGGTTGCCGACCCTACATTAAGTCCCGTCGTTGAATCCTTTGCACGAAGAATACCAGAGGTAGGGGCTGGTGTAGAGACAGACGTGTGATTATTGCAATGTAGCGGGAGCGCTTGCTAGGGCAGGGTGTACCCTGACAGTGCTTGTTTCCTCCACCCCGAATTCCCTTCCACCCCACTCTTGGTCGCCCGTGGGGCGCAGCGGGGAAACGGAGATGGGAAACAGGTCCTTCTTGGAAAACAGTAAAACTTTGGTTCCGAACAAGTGAGAAGTACCATCTTGCCGCAGGGTGCTTTGGTCCCCCTGGAAAGAGGCCCACGTCACTCAACCCCCTCTTTGCCCACCTCAGGGAGTTAGGTGATAGGTTTTAGTAAGAATAGATATAGTAGTTGTAAGTAAAAATCATGTAAATAAATATGTCTTTGAACACAACGCGAGCTAGAGATTAGACAATGCACCTGAAAAACGAGAGCTAGAATTTTTAGTGGAAAATTCTCCTTGGGAACTTCCGTCCTCTTCCCTTAACACCAAAGACGAACGGACTGTTGACACTAGGGGCCGCGGTGTTCGCTACAGTAACGTTATCTCCCTTCAAGATTATGTTGATGTGGGTGGCAGGCTTTAAATGTGACTGTCACCCACAAGTCCCAGGGTTAGTGTCCACGTTTGTCAAAAAATCTCACGAACATTGAAACAAGAATAATGAACACTACTCAGAATTCAAATACATTCTCCTTTAAATATTTCTGAAATATTTCTAAAGAACTGACTCTAGTCCCTGTACTCAAACCTTGAGTAATGTTGTGATAGGAGAATATAACTAAACTTTGTATTTCTTGTCATCTTTACGTCGAGACAGCTTCATGGTACTTGAGTTCTAAATTTCTGAAGAACCGAATAAATCTTACCTTCAAAGCCGATCGGTCTATGCAAACAAAAAGCAAAGTTCTATCATAAGTATTATAATAATTGCATTAAACTAAACGCTATTAAATTCCATTAATGTTGTTTATTATTACGTTACCTTTCATAAGGTCATCTTCGGCAGGCTATTTTTTATTTCTATGTGTTTTAAGTCGTAAACAGCGTCCTTCTGTCAGGTTTGGCTCTTTTATGGTGACACAACATTTTCACAACTTCACATCTGTATTTACTGCCAGTCAGACAGTACACGTAGAAATTAATAGCATAATTAGTGAACACGAAAACTGCAGTGATTGAGAGCAATAACTCATTCACTGCTGTCATTTCACAATTATTATCTTCTACTGAAGAAAGCCTGTTCACATAGATACCGACAATGGACACAGGAAGAGTTAAAAAACAAAATGTAATAGATGTTGCAATCAGCATTAAAGTCAACGAAAAAGACTGCTTGTGGCGAGTACAAAGTTGAGAGGAGTGTCCTGAGGACAGGTTTTGTTTGGTTTCCTTCAGAGACTTGCTGAGTTCCATAATGAGTACACAGTTGGCCGCCAGCAGAAGACAGAAAGGTATCAAGGATGCGACAACTGTATACATCCAACCATACGTGTCTATAAAAAAGATTTCATAATCTTTACTGACAAAACTGAAAAAGCACTCAGCTGTTTTGTTTTCAGCATTGCTGAGAAGCGTGTGTCCATATAAAAGATGAGAATTGAACAAAATGAAAACTACAAAGATGGCGCTCACCGTTGCACGTGCAAACCGTTTGTTACAATAAAGATTGACTTTGAGAGGGAAAAGAATTGCCGCTGTTCTTTGCCAAGTCATAGTCACCAGAATCATCGGTGATGTTTGCGCGCTTACATAACTCAAAAACACTCGAATTTTGCACAACACATCGAAATTCAAAAACACATCGAAAGCCCTTAAGAACCATAACCACGCATCACACCACAAGGCGATGAGGTCTGAGACGGCCAGACAGCTGAAGTACAAGGACAGACTGGACACCGAGGTATCTTTCAATCTGTGCTGCATCACCAACACCATGATGTTTCCGAATGTTCCAGGAATGACCGTGGCCGGGATTCCAATTTTCCAGATGAGGTCAGCGGCATCTAGAAGACCTGTGTATGTCCTGTCGCATTCTGAAGACTTAATTGACATTTTTTAAAACTAAACTCAAATCTTGGTTTTCGCATATAACATACTTTTTAAAGAATGTTGAAACTTTCAGCAGTTAAAATGTGAAATCATCGGATTTGTTAAAACCTAAAGCAAAGAAGCAGAATTTGTCCTCAGACGCTTTAAGATGTGTTTCACTTTGTGCCTTATATCTTTAAATAAAGAAATGTATCGTACGATGAAAAATTGACTTCGCTCAAACTAACCAACAGCCATCGGTTTCTTGTAAAGAGCTCTTTAAATCATCTGTTCTCCGCAAATATTCCTTCTAGAAATACTAGTTTTATTTATCGACTAACGCCTGCTTCCTCATGAGTTTTTTTTTTTAGTTTCAGAAATACCTTCGACAAACTTAAAAAAATATTTTAACATATTTAAGCGAAAGAATTGAACTTATAAAAAAAAGGTAGATATGAAAATTTGCGTTCATCATCATCACCATGTGGACACGATCAAATCCTGAAATTATTTTTTGTAATTCCTTTGTTTTTCGCTTTTGAGGTTAAAAAAAATAATTGTGTATATTTAATAGATGCAAAAGTACACGTCAATATGTTAAGATGCTAATATCTGGTAATGACATTTTTTAAAAATATTCCTAATTTTCCCTTAATGAAATTTCAAAAACCTTTCCATTAAAAATACAAATATAATTTTTTTTTTTCTTTTTTAGTTTTCGCTTTGGTAGAAAAATAACGATCAACTACTCACACAGGTACCTATAGTGCAGGTCGATTTTTCTCAGAATAATTTGAAGGCAAGAGTAACTATTAATGTTTTCTCGTTTGGTGCGTGCAGATGTGTACAACTTTGAGATGAAGATTTGCTGGACCTGTGAGCAACTGTATGGTTAACATTGGTGTAACCTGTGAGAAACTTGTTGTCAACATTGACGTGAGCTGTAAAACCGCGTTTATCGGCGTCGTTGTCTACTTTGGTCAAGGGCTCAGTTAGACAACAATCACCTTTTGATTGATACGTCTACCTGGTCCCTCGACTGTGCTACAGATGCACTCGCTTTGAAACAACTTTTAAGTTTGCACACACACACACACACACACACACACACACGCACACGCACACACACACACGCGCGCTAGCTTGTAAAACAAGTTTGGTGATTATTATCTAACTCACACTCTCCCTAATTCCTGTAATCCTCGCGATTTAATGACTACTCTATTTAAAGACACATGAACACTTATCTTGTATCAAAAATCCATTTTTAATACTTTCACATTTCTAATTAAAACTTGACTTTTAAAACTCTTACTCCTGCAATTACCCTAAACATTAGTGTGATATAAGAAAATAACACATTCAGTACCCTGGTTCCACAAGAAATCACATTCATTCCCATCACACTCCTTGGACGCTTTATTTAATAACAGCGAAAAACCTTGAGCACCTTGAGTTCTGATCCCCTTGGTGTAGAAACTCTGGCGGTTTATGATGATGACGACAGGTTGTCAGGTGGATGGCAGGATACAGCGTACAGTAGGTTAATTAGTTAATTAGGCGCATGTGACGACACCGCGAAGTGTCTCTCGCTCACTTCCTTTCGACACACTTGCGGGGTTAATCAATTACGTGTTCTTTCACACAGAAAAACAAAATGATTTCTCTCAAGGAGTCTGCCTATTTTTATTAAACAAAACAAAATAACCTATACACAAAAGTCCTAACCACGATCTATTTTTCTGTAGGTAGTGACACTGTGAATAACACAATGGCTGGCCGTTGACACGTTGAGACAACATGAACACAGACTTTGAAGTGTTTTCAGTTCCTCTACAATATTCCTGTAGATACACTTCTCAGCAATGGCTCTTCACTTCAATATATTCCACTCACAACTAAACGTCCTTTGTCACGACTTCTCGCCCTTTGCTCTCCAATTATTCTCTCCTCCTCCCTAACTGCTCTCCCCTCTGTCGTCACACCTCTTTTTTACGTCATAGATACACGCATTCCGCAAACTTTCGTCATTCACGATATTTCGTCCTTGCAAGTGCGCTTAGTCCTACATGTC
>SRHC01003594.1:0-14039 GCA_004794325.1 Pomacea maculata | reverse complement strand
ATGATGGAGTTGCTCCCGCCTCGGAGGACGTGACCAATCCAGCGCCATCGCTTCTTCATCAGGATGGTGGCCATGCTCTCCTGTCCACACTGGGCAAGTAGTTCCTCGTTGGAGATTGTCCTTGGCCAGAAGATGCCCAGGATTCTTCGCAGGCTTTTGGTGTGAAAGACTGACAGTTTGTTGAGGTCACTGTCAGTCATTCGCCAGCATTCCGAGCCATACAGAAGAGTGGACATGACCAGACTCTGGTAAAGTCTCAGCTTGGTATTGATGCTGTACTGTGTCGACTTCCAGATGTTGCTTAGGCTACAAAAGATGCCCCTGCCTTTGCTCAGTCTGCTCTGGATGTCACGGCCTGCTCCTCCATCTTGCGTGACCACGCTGCCCAAGTAGGTGAAGCTTTCAACCATCGGCAGGTCTTCTCCCTCTATGCTGATCGGTGTTGTATTGGTGGTGTTCAGGGTCATCACTTCTGTCTTTATCCGGCTGATGTGCAGTCCGACTTGCTGCGCAAAGGTGTTCAGGCGAGTCGTCTTCTCCTGCATGTGTCGGTGGGTGTGTGACAGCAGGGCCAGGTCGTCGGCAAAGTCTAGGTCATCTAAGTTCTTGGAGAGTGTCCATCTTATGCCCCTTGGTTCATCTTCCGTTGTGTGGCGCATTATCCAGTCAATGACAAGATTGAAGAGCAGGGAAGACATCACGCAGCCCTGTCTCACTCCGGTCCCGACCTCAAAGTAGATGTCACTGTTTCCAACACAGCATGAAAAGTTCGCATAGAAGCTTTTGATCAGCAGTACAATTTCCATTGGTATTCCGTATGCTCTCAGGATTCGCCAAAGGCTCTCTCTATGGATGCTGTCAAAAGCCTTCTGGAAATCTACGAAGTTAATATAGAGCTGCCTCTGCCACTCTGTGCACGGTTCTATGATGTTGCGTAGTGCAAATATCTGGTCGGTGCATCCTCTTCCTCTACGAAAACCAGCTTGTTCTTCTCTAAGTTGTGTGTCCACTGCCTCTGAGATTCGTTGGATGATGATCTTTGTCATGATCTTGTTCGGGATGGACAGGAGAGTTATTCCTCGCCAGTTGTTGCAGTCGCTAATTGATCCTTTCTTTGGGAGTTTGACGATCACTCCTCTGGTCCAGTCATCTGGGACTTGCTTCCCTTCCCATACTGCGGTAAATAGGGGTTGCAGGATATTGGCTGCCAGTTCTGGGTCTGCCTTGAATAATTCAGCATTCAGATTGTCCTGGTCTGGTGCCTTTCTGTTCGTCGAGGACTTAATCGCTGTGATGATTTCCTGTTTCTCTGGTGGGGCGATGTTAACGTCTAGGTCCTCAATGGCTTCTTGTATGTCGGCTTCTTCGGAAGGTGGTGGTCTGTTCAGGATCTCTCTGAAGTGTTCGGCCCAGCGTGCTTCTTGTTCTCTCTCTGTCGTTAGCAGCTTCCCTCCCTTGTCCTTGACTGGGGCATTGTTGGTGCTGTGGAATTTGCCGCTAATCGTCTTAATGATCTTGTACAGCTTTCCTTGTTCTCCTTTTCTTGCTGCTTCTTCGGCCTCACTTGCTAGGTTGTTCAAGTAGGCACGCTTGTCTGATCTCGCTGAGCGCTTCACTTTCCGGTTCATCTCTCTGTACTGTAGTTTGAATGTCTCTTGCAGTCTTTCAGATCTGGTGCTAGCCACTTTCTTTTTAAGGTCTCTTCTTTGCTCTATCGCCTTCCACGTCTCTGGTGTTATCCATTCCTTCTTCTTAGTTCCTCTCAGTCCAAGACTAGTCTCGCTGCTTTTCTGGTACACTGTTTTCACAAGGTCCCATCTCTGGTTTATGCTTTCTGCGTCTGCCTCGCAAATATCTGTCATGTCTGCAAGTGCCTGAAATCTGTTTTTCACTTGAAGAGTGAAGGCATTTCTCTTTTTTTTTTACAAGCTTTTTCTACAAAACTTTTTTTTTTCAAGTTTATATTTTCTCCACCAATAATGTATCTTATAATATGAAACACAAAACATTACACAAAAGTTGCTTTTGTATCAGAAATTCACAGGTAAAAATTGACCTATAAATGTTATAAAACAAAAAAAAAAAACCAAAAAAACAAAACCAAAAAAAACAAAACAAAAAAACAACAACAACAACAACAAATAAAACAAAAACAAAACAAAAGAAAAGGTACTGCAAAAATGTGTTTAGGACTGAACACTGTGCATCTATACAGCATTCAAAAAGAAGGGTGTGCATGCACACACAAAAGAGCATAGACAGACTGAGAAACATGTAAAAGGAGTAAACTCTACTAAACTTTTCAGCAGCCCACAGAGATAAGCACTCCCGTTTGAAGTATAAACTGACCAGTAGGAGAGATTAAATGTTTCCCCAAGGCATTTTTCAGTTTGAGGTCCTGCAACCTTTCTACATCAAAGTGTCTGTGTGCTGCTGACTTGCGTCCTGTACTTCGCAGTTTCATTTTTATGTTTGCTACAACAAGGTGATGGTCACTTCCAACATCTCCTCCTCTTCTCACCCTGACGTCGAGCAGGGAACGTCTCCAGGAGCCGTTGATCATTAGGTGGTCGATCTGGTTACTGTCCCTACCATTGGGTGAGCACCATGTTAGCTTGTGGACGTTACGATGAGGGAATAGTGTTCCTCCAATCACTAGGTTGTACATAGTGCATAGCTCCACTAGTCTCTCTCCGTTCTCGTTCATGCAGCCACAACCATGTCTGCCCATAGTTCTCTCTACATGGGTGTTGTCGTTCCCAACTTTGGCGTTCATGTCACCCATCACAATCAACAGGTCATGATGGGGTGCTGCACTTACTTCTGCTTGCAATTGATCGTAAAAGGTGTCCTTCGCCTCATCATCGCCATCGTTGGTTGGTGCGTAGCACTGGATCAAGGTCATGTTGCCATGTCTTCCTCTCACTCTGGCTGTAATCAGTCTGCTGTTGATCGGCTTCCACTCTATTAGGCACTTATCTGTTCCTTTCCTCGGGATGATGGCTACACCCTCATGGTGTTGGTTGTCCTCTCTGCCAGAATACAGCACTGTCTCTCCGGTCTGGGTCTTTACTCTTCCAGAACCTGTCCATCTGCTTTCACTTACTCCGAGGATGTGTAAGTTGTAACGCCTCATCTCGGCCGTAATTTGTGTCAACTTGCCTGTGTCGTACATGGTGCGTACATTCCAGAAGCCTATTCTGGTCTTGCATTTGGCGCTCAAGACTTCCATCTTCGTGCCAGTAGTTTCCTTTCGGCTTTCGCTACTGACAGTCACATAAGGATCTTGTGATACCTCTGGGAGCCCATCGCACACATTGGTGGTGGTTTTCTTCGTCGCTGTTTCCGTAACAAGATTGTTTTTTACGGGACAGGGTTGTTAGCCCTGTGCCCAACCCCCAACCTGGAGGACCAAGGATCATGCTTCGTCTGGTATCTACCCTTTGACCTGCCCGGCTTGGGTGACCCTGCCCGGTATAGCTCTCAGGGTCATCGACACACACAAGCCCCCCGACCTCGACAAGGTAATGATCCTCCGGGGGGGCTGATATATCTGCGACAACAAAAATGGTTACGCTGATGATGACGATGATGATCATTGCAATAAAACAACTCTAGCACAAACGTGTATCAGGGCGGCTGTAGGCTGGTTGCCGGTCAGGGCACAGAAACAAATGGCGGCCCCTTCGTCCTTCTGTTTTATATTCAGTATATACTGGCGTGGCGGCCCTCTGTAGGTGTACAGCGTGTACATGCTAAAGGCTGCCCTTGAATGTATCAAGTCCTCATGTTTTGCCAAGCTATATTAATAATAATACATTTGTACTTACATGCATAATGTGAGGACGATGTTACTAGCAAAGCTTATAAAAAGAAGGAGGAAATATGTAGCCTACTGTTATTCATGCAGCATGACACATTTTTACAACGTGTTGAATTTTATTTACGACAAAGATGTAAGAAACTCAGTATTGGAACATGTTTGTTCTTTCAATGTTAGCTCAACAGTTAAGAGCTCGTGTGGTCGATGGCACAGCGGAGGCGGGACGTCTGGAAATCTTTTACGATGGAACTTGGAACACAGTGTGTAATTCCGGTTTTGGACAGGAAGAAGCTTTGGTAGCCTGCAGAATGTTAGGATTCAACAGGTAGGTGTAGTCTAACGCAGTCATTCAACACATTTCACTCATTTTTTTTCGTTTGTTTTACACGTTTAGTCCAATTGCTTAAACATGAAACAAAAACCGCGTGGCCTGATTTTTTAGAGTGCCTTAAATTAAAAATTTTTAAAGGTCCACTATTACCTGTAATTTCAAAAGTCTTTTTTTAACCAATGGCAGTTTGTGACTCGTTTATAATTGAATTAAATACCGTCTACTAATCAAGAGTGGATGAAGTTATATCTATTTAGTTTATGCAAAGTTTCATGACAACTGCAAACTTTGCAATGTAAGTAAACATCAGAATCAACTTTATTTGCCTTAAAAATGTTTCTTCAAAATATTGTGTGCCATTTTACGTTTACGAGAACGAATACTTTCTGCGATCTGTGTTTATTGAAATTCTTATGAAACACTTGATGTTACTGATTTTCTGAGCGATCCAACCTTACAAGATCAAGCTTTGGGACACTTTCCATGGCTTTTAGTTTGGATTCCTCTACATTCTTATGACAAATGGATACACAGTTGTATAGTTAAAAATTTTTGTGGTTTACTGAAGAAATGAGGGTGGTTCAACAATCATAAAAACAAGAGAAGAACTCCTTTATTTGCTGCACCAACTGTATTGTTTCTTGTGTAGATTAATGTCGGCTATTTTACAGACTAAAGAAAAGAATGTGTTGCACATGATGGCTTTGTAATATTCCTAGTATGGGTCGTGATCCGAAGCTAGATGGTTCGAAAAAATGTATTACACAAACCTTCATGTTAGAATTTCTGTATTCACTTAACGAGCAAAGTTGAGGTTAATGTCCGGGACTGTTATGTGTTTTAACAAGACTTAGTCTCTATTCAGTGTACAGTGTATGTCATTGATAATGTTTATATCTTTTCCTATTTATATGTGATGTTTGACAGCACAACAGTGGCAGCCGTGTGGTCACCCAAGTACGGAGCAGGCTCTGGTCATATTCTGCTCAGTGGCCTGCGGTGTGTGGGGAACGAAACCAGCCTGGCGCTGTGTCAACACTTGGGGCTCTACATTCACTACTGTCAACACTGGCAGGATGTCGGCGTCGCGTGCAACATTAGTAAGCATACCAGAAATAATTAAACATTTACAGCTATACCAGAATTTAATGTATCATTTCAAAAAAATTAATCATTGTGTTGTAAACAATAGCTTTTTAGCTTTTAATTACTTCTTTTTGATGGATAAGAAAAAAATAAGTACGCTCCTTACAGTTTAAGACAAATAACATCTTATTGTCCATGTCCGGTGTCCGGTGTCTCTACTCTTGTTGTCACATTTTGAAACAACTTACAAAAATTATATGTATATCAAAAAAAATTTCTGTGTTTAATATACATTGTAATTCCATAATGCTGAGTACACTTGTAATATTTAAAATATCTAGCTTGTCTCATTTATAATTTGCTATTTCATTTAAGACTATAAGCTGTAAGGGCATGAAGTGATATTACTGTTCGAGTGTTGCTGGTGGTAATGTCGCTAAAATATTAACTTTCTCCTGTAAGAAAAATTACTTTCCCTCTGTGAAATCAAAAGACCCTTATGATATTCAGACTGCTCTTCCCTTTGTTATCATATTTAATGACTCAGATGTCATGATGAAAGCTTTTCCCTTGTTCATCACCGACATCACTTATGTTTATTACAATCCAGTCCGTGATTTGAAGATTGTTTTAACTCCATTACGGCTTACGGACTAAAAGTGTATGTTTAAAGTTTGGGAGAATGGATGAAAATATTAAACCAGGAAGTTTTAACCCTTACACGAAGTATATGGTGAACCCGGTTTACCAGTAGTATTTTTGGCGGGAACAAGGTAGAAAATTGACTCAGGCCGGGGATAGTTAAGGAAGAAGACGTGTCTGAGAGACCACATGTAAATGTTTCTAGTAGAGATGACATAGATGACCAGGGTAGTGTCCATCCACACTGGATGCGGCGAGGTACTGACCCCTTGTGGATTTACCTCGCCTAGACGAGGTTTTGACTGTATGGGCTGATTGAGCTGGAGCTCTTCTGGATGAGGAAGAATCGCCTTACCGGACCTTCCCTCGATCTCCTTCAGTCCAACACCCAGCAGCACTTTGTGACTTTGAGAATCACTGTGAAGACACATTTTGACAGTGTGATTACTTTGATATCTTCAGTGTATTTGTTTGGATAATCTTAGGTGAATTATGTTTTGCTTTGTTTGCTATTTTTGTCGGCAACATGTATCCCTAGCTACTATTTGATGCTGCCTCATATAACAAAAGTGAAATGATGGGTTTATAAGGTGTCGCTTTAACTAGACAGATATTGCAGGGTATACATCGTTGTGATGAAACGAGGCAAACACACAACTGACAAGACAGTTGTACAGATTATATAGTTATAATTAAGCAGAAAGCAAAATCAGGTTGACATTAAAACAATTACAAAATAATGGATTTGGGAGATATTTTGGTCTTACGTCAGTATCTGTACCAGTGTCCGGACACGCGGTCCGTACCTGATCCACAATTCACAGTCCTGGGATATAGTAGGAAAGTAGGTCCTCCTCGAACACGAACTGTCTCTGTTCGTTGGCGCTGATAGCACCACTCGGCTACCTTGCCCTCTTGTTCTTGAAAGTGAGTACAGCTGGCTGCATGCACCTTGTCTTCTAGACGATTTCTTGCCACCGCTCCACCACAGTTGCCCCAGGCAATGGGATACAGCGACGATTCTCGTAGTAGAGATGACTGTAGGCTGTTCTGTAGATGACCACACTGGACCGGTGGCACGGTGGGTTCTGCCAGCCGCTGCCTCGCACGTCTTGCTGCAGGACACAGTTAATTCACTCGCTTGTCTTTGGGAGAATCAGCCTCTTGGTTACAGCACACACCCTCCTCTCTACACCACCAGATCACAAGTGCCAGCAGGTAGTGATACGGTCTAAGCTGAACGGGCTTCACTGTGTCAGACCTGCTGCCTGCGACTGAAAGATCATTCAGAGAGCGACGTCTCTGCTGGAACACGAGGGAAAAAGCCCCGACTAAACATCTACCCCTAACTATATACTAAGAAGACACGTGACTACTCGTCACCCAATCTATCCGGCTCTGACGCTATCGCTCTAATACTAAGGCCAGTACTGACTACTGTGCTAATCTCGTAACTACTCCATCTTACACCCCCGACCGTGGGCCTCGATCGCCTCTATAAGTCACGGCGACCTGTCACGTCGTAAAAACGGACAGAAAGGTTACCCCCACTGTCCGCTTTCACTGAGCCCCGCCCACTTATAATTACCTACTCCGATTCGGCCCTGTTGACCTGGCTTGAACTCGGCGGGTTCATGACAATCGTCATAAAATACTTCTTGAAGTATTTGCAAAGAAAAAAAGAAATTTTAAAAATTAGAATAAAGGGAAAGAAGCTGGCAGATTATAAAAATAGGTTTGAAACACAAGCACGAATACTCAACTGGCCGAAAGAGATGTGGCCCTGTACTCAGCCTTTCATTTAGAAGGAAAGAATTAAATGTGCACTACGCGTTTCGTCTCAAGAGAGTAATTAGTTTTAAGATGTTAAAGAAGAAACGACTATAGAATTGAATTTTCTGCATACAGAAGAAGAATACAAAACATGATTTAGAACTGTGCGGCCTCAAGCTACAGAAGCCATGACGACCTTTTTGAAAAGAATGTCCAAACTAGGGAACAAATATATTTCCCACACACAGATACCGAAAGATTATGAACACCTTAGAGATGTACTAATAAAAGAACAATATTATCAAGGCATGTCAAAAGAGTTATGGGTCTACCTTAAGAAATACAGCTACAGAAACCCTTCTTCTTGCATAGAGGGTCGAAGCAACACACAACGCCAGATCCGTTCTAAACAATTTCTTTTGACCAACACATTGGTTTGAGAAGGATGACCCAAACATCCATTACACTGGGCACCTCCACTGCAATATGGATACATAGACTGAAATTGTCACTACCATAGGGACTGAGACCCAAAAACCCATGAAGCCACCTTTGTAGAGAAAAACTCGTCTCCGGCGAGTGTCACTGCAAGGTGTACAGCCTCAAACTGACTTGACAGAGGACAAGCACACCCATACCAAAGAAAAAGTTAGAAGGATAGTTACTCGTTATAAGGTAGAGTCTGAGATGACCAAGGCTCAATGTGAGTAAAAGAAAACTGCTGTCAATACAGAAATAATCCATTCTTTAGGATGTTCATAATAAATAAATCAACAAATCTTTGACCTAAGTGATGAAAACAGAGTGCAACAAAATTTACGAAACTGTAAAAAAAAAATTTACCGAAAGTCGTAAATGCACACTACAGACAGAGATCAGTGACTGGGGCCAAGAAATGTTTAGGCCTAAGGCTGAGAGAGATGTTTGTCGAAATGAAAGAAAGCAGCTGGCTGTAATGTGTAAACAACAGAAGGTGACCGTTGGTGATTTTGAAGAAAAGTTTTGTCAATTAGAATTTGAGCATAAGAATCAGTCAGACGACCTACAGAAATTCTAAGAGAAAAACACAGTCAATGAACACAAGTTCTTGTTAATGTGTAGTTCTTTTATTTACTTTGAGTTTTTTCTAATATCTAATTTGAGTTTTTTTCTAATTTCTAATATCAAGCACATAGTGTCGTAACGCGAATTCACGGTCACCTTTTTTTGCGGTTTTGTTTTAGGGTATGAAATAAAAGTCAGAGTGTGAGTGCAGTCTTCCATAATTTACAGTCTGTCCTCATAAGATAAAAAGTGCAGACAAGTTTCACAAAATTCTTTTCTTTTTATATTACAAAAGCAGTATAACACATAATTATCATTATTATTATACTTTTACACACTCTGCAGCGTGGCGAGAATGGGGGACCTGGTCAGCATGCAGCGCCACCTGTGGAGATGGAAGGAGGTCAAGGCAGCGCACGTGCAGCCCCACACACGCCTCATGTCCAGGGGAGGCTACACAGACCGACACGTGTAACATCACAGCGTGCTGTGGTAACGTCACAGTTCTTAGCCTTATACCGTTGGTAACGTAGCAGTAATCATCTGTAGTATCAGGGCTGGCTCATGTCACACAAACATTTTATTGTGAAGAGGAGTTGTTTCATCTACAAACATTTGTGACCCTCCACGACGAAATGAGTCTTAAGTCGGAAATTTGAGATTTGCAAAATTGCATATTTTTACAAAGTACAGGTTCTGAACTTTTGTTTGATAGATGCAAAAGTTGTTCTTCTAGCCCAGGGATGGGCAACTTCTCCGGTCGGAGGGGCCGGATATGGGGAAATGAAGTCGTTGGCGGGCCAGATAGCACAGATTACTGGATCAATACCTTAATCGCATATTTATCTACCTATGCAAGGAATAAATCGTGTTTAATGTAAACTTGTAAACTTTAATTTTGAAATTCTTAATTTAATTCCAACTGAAAACAAAGAGTCAAAAAACAAAGAACCAAAAAATAACCAACAGTCACTATTATTCGACGCAGTAAGCAAGTAATTAGTAGTGGGAGATTTCGGCATAATGTGGCAGCGGGCCACATTATCATGTACGATCAGAAACAGTCTGCGGGCCAGTCAAAATCACGTCGCGGGCCGGGTCTAGCCCGCGGGCCGTATGTTGCCCGTCCCTGTTCTAGTCTTAACATTGAGTGAGTTAGAAAAGTTTGAAGTGTGAAAGTACTGTGATGGCAATTTTCAGAAAAGCGGGTTCAAAGATTAACGTCAAGATGGCTGACCAGGTTTGTTTACTCCTAAACTTTTGCAGACAAATCTCCTGATTACTTAATATTTGAATCGTTCTTTGAAGAAGTTGAACACATAGACTCTGGCCTTTCTGGCAAGGATAACACGGTGAGGTTATGACAGGGAAACAGTATCGAAACAGCGTTTGAATTTCGTCTGAAAACGGTGCAGATGGCACTAGGGTACCTCGATTAAAACGTATTTAAAGTCAATTTCTAACTTTTATTTTAACATAGCAGTGCATTTCCTGATAGTTTAATAACCGAGGAATCCATTTTTAAAGAAAAGTCAAACTGCACAAACTTGACCCTATCACCTTTTGGGGCCTCTACCACAAAACTGTTCCGCGCGACTTAAGACTCATTTCGTCGTGGAGTGTCACATTTAATAATTATGTTTTCATTTCAACCTGTTACAGACATCAGCAGTGTATATGAATACGCTTACTTTGTGACGTTTTCAGCCGGTGGGTGACCTTTGACCGTATGTTAATGTGGCGTATCTGAATTTAAAGGTAACGTCACGATTACAGACTGTGTATGGCGATGTTTGTGTATTTCGAAAACGGAGATTTATAGAGACTTCAGCTTACAACCGACTTTCTCCAATCATAAAAAACAGTCCCTCTCTGGTCATTTAAATTAGGTAAGAATGACAAAAGCCTAAGAAAATTGTTATCAGACCACATCACTTATCTGCTCAGCTCTGTTGTTACAGTTCCTAGACATGGACAGTGGAACATCTGGAGCAGCTGGTCTTCATGTTCTCGATCTTGTAATAAAGGAACACGTACAAGGTCAAGGACGTGCTCTGGACCCAACGCCTGTGGACGACCTTGTGATGGGAACAATGTTACAGAGGAACCTTGTAACGACTATGTGTGTCCAGGTAAGTGTAGTGACTGTCTTTAGTTTTATGGTCTCCGTGACTCAGTGATTTCCTGTATTCTATCGTAATGTGTTAGGGTTCGCGGGAAAGTGTGTGTGTGTGTGCTGAACATGTTGTGCAATAGAAGATTTGAGTGAAAGTGTCTTGGTCTGTTTGTAGTTGCCCGTGTACCTAATGTACCTCTGCTGTGTTCTAAACTGTTTTATAACATCATTCGTATTTTTCGTAACTGTTTTCCGCAGGACCTGCTCACGACTGTTCAATACAGGTCCTAGTGTTAAAACATGTTGACCCTGTTATATATCCAGCTGTTCCCGTGGATGACTGGTTTTAACAGATTAACATAGCAGTTCGTTACTTGTTACCAATCAGAGTGTGTGTGTGTATATATATACGTAAAGCTGTTTCAATATGAATGTATCAACTTGAAGCATCTTTTAGGCAACATTTTCTTTATTTCCGACCTTTAATTTTAAATTGTTCAAGTCAACAGTTTTACGAACTAGTGTTAACAGTACAAATACCGAGAGAACAAGGATACATTTTGTCACAATAAGCAGTACATAGTCTTAGAGTCTAACCCTCTAAATATTAGAAATGCGCTTACTCTTCACAACTAGTTATCAACATTGTTCAGCATCAACAATTTAGGGTAACAAGAGAACATCCAGTGCAAGAGTTCACTAGCACATCATATACCAATTATTGCTTTACAAATAAAACTGTTGTACAAGTTTGTATTACATAATCTAGATGTTTATGTCTATGTTTGATTGTCATTTGAAGATAAGCAAGACAATGCTTAACATTTGGTGAAAGCAAGGAAGAAAAATACTGTGATGGGGAATAATATTGCAGCTTGGGGATCGTGGAGCAGCTGGACATGCAGCGTCACCTGTGGAAGAGGAAGAATGTCAAGGACGCGTACCTGTACTCCGCCATCCGCCACGTGCTCAGGTGATGCCAGTGACAAACAAGAGTGCCAGCGTCCGGCGTGTTGCGGTAATGGTTGTTAGTTTTGTCGCCATGGTTACCGCTGTATGTCTTTTCACTGGTCAGGCTGTTAAGTCACCTACAGTGTCGCTCGCTTATACCAGTGAGTTTGTCAGGCGTAACAAACATTTCCACGTGATGCACTGAGACCGTTTAAAACTTAAGAACTCTTAAAAGTATAGAAACGAGTTAGTCTTCTTTTTCATTATCTCCGAGAGTGAGTGTGTATGACATAGGACGAGACTGCTATCGAAGGTAAACTATCTTCAAGAACAACAGCTTCGTGATCCGATGACTTGCTTAAAGCTAACGACACCGGCCTGTCATCACTTAAAGTCGCCAACTACAATTTAACGATTTCCTCATAATGTTTATTGAAATGATAAAGAAGAAATCATAGATAATGTCAGTGGATAAGATGTGTCTAACAGTGATGTAGCATACGCTAATTATGAAGTATCTTATATATTAATACTAACTCTTTTTTTATTTTAACTGTAAAATGAAGGGGACTGTTTCCCATTTTCTTGTAGGTAAATAATAATGTTCAACGCTTACCTTCTGTTATATGGATGCTTATCCTTATGCTTATGCCTAACCCTGTTATATGGATGCATACGTAAATAAAACAAATCACTGAATAATACTAATATTTCTGTTAAAAGAGACAACTAACTCAAAAAAGATTTGGTTATTGGGTACAAGAATCCAGTCGTAAACTGTTTTTTGTTTTCTTTTCCCTCTCTATCTAGACTAAACGCCGCAACGGTAATACATGTACTTACACTTAACTACCCAGAAACATTTTTAAAATATTATATTTTTCTTCATAAAAATAGATAAGGGGTTTACTCTTACCTGCTTTATCTCTGACTTATTTTACTTGTAAACTTTCTCCTGTTTCTATCAACTTATTGTTTCAAACGACCTGGTAGTGAACGCTGCCGCCGTCTGTTGTCCACATAACTTATGTTAATGAGGTGTATCTGTGTATAAATGTAACGATTATGGTATTCAGCTGTGCATGGCGATGGTTGTATGCCTGTATTTCGATAACAGAAGGATAGTGTCGCTCAGATTTGTGGAGATTGTAGTTTGAATAAATCTGTTAGGTATCACTGCAAAATATTCTTTCCCTGCCTTTCTAAATGAACCCTCCATACCGATAAAAATGTCAGACCACATTAGTTAGAAGCTTTGTTCTGTTGTTACAGTTCCTCAAGACGGACAGTGGAGTGACTGGGGCAGCTGGTCCTCATGTTCTGTGTCTTGTGGTCAAGGAAGACGTACAAGGTCAAGGACGTGTTCTGGTCAAAACGCCTGTGGACGACCTTGTGAGGGAAACACTTCTACAGAGGAATCCTGCAACTTGTCCGCGTGTCCAGGTAAGTGCACGCCACATTATCTTTAGTCTGATAGCTTCTCATTTATTGCCTAAAAAAAATATTGCTTGTGATGTGTAGAACGGCATCTGAGTTTAACCACCACAGTATATGTATTCATGGATTCACCTTTTATCCAATGATTCTTTCAAGCTTTTGAAACTGTGTTTTTCTAGTACTTGCAGTAGTCTATCCATGGGTTAGTAGAGCAGCGCTCTTTGTAATAGGATGTCCTACCATATCTTTGCTAACCTCAAGCTTTGTGACTGTCGTGGAGAGGTTCTAAAATCTTTGGAGATATTTTTGTTTGTACATCATACCCTTTTTATTTTTATAAAGGAACTTTAATATTACATGTGTATTTTTACATGTGTATCTCTACTTGTGGTTATATCTGTATTTTTGTTGCTAATACGTAGATGCTCTATGTTTACAGATGTCTTGAAATCCATCGATTCTGCTTCTTTTTTGCCTCTCAAACAGCTTTTTAGCTAGTGAGGGTAGTATTTATGAAATATCTGCAAAAGATACCTTTTTAACAGATTTCAGTGATAAAATTGCATTCAACTTTGCACTTAACAATGTTTGCAACCCTAACATTTCTCAGCCCAAAGAATTTAGAGGAGGGGAACATCAAGCTAACAGCTAGTGCAGGAGTACAAGTGTTTTACTATGTCATTACACTAGCAGATCGAATACCAATTATTGTTAGGCAAAAAAAATTGTTGTAAAATGTTATATTGCATCATCTAGATACTTATGTCCATGTTTGTTAATAGAAGATAAGCAAGAGTTTTGCTCTATTTTCGGTCAAAGCAGGAAAACGAATACTG
>SRHC01000036.1:1910-103242 GCA_004794325.1 Pomacea maculata | reverse complement strand
GAATTAAATAATTTATAATTTTAAGCCAGCTTTGGAAGTAAAGTACAAAAAACATTGGGGCTTTTCCTTAATATTTTATGTTTTGTTCAAACTTACCATCAGGAATATCTATGTGATATAAAGTACATTTTTAAAATTTCCCATTTGAAAACATCGTCTGAAATGTTCAATTCCTTCTTGCTTGTTATGCAAGAAAATAATACATCTGCATATACTTCTAACAAAAGCATTTCCATTATTGAATTAGAAGGTGGAACTGGGGTGTTCTACATAAGTACACATATTGCACCTCCTACATATGTCAATATTATTTTATTACTCTCCCCTATTACAAAAGACTTCTTGAGGAACCAGTGTAAATGATTCACCACCTGTCACAAAAACTAAATGAGAAATGTACCTAGTCATTTTAAATAACTGTATTTCGGATGGAAATATTTATTTTCTAAACCGGCTGTTGAGTGCTGACTATCGGCTTTGCATTTGCATTCTCTCGGTATCTAGATCATTTTCTGCGGATGACACAGACGTGTAAAAACTAAGTCTACACAGGTAAACAAAATGACTAACCTTCGATGTTTATGCCGGCCATCAGTTGTCTGCAATCATCTAAAATATTTATCACTTTCTCCGTTTATCACTGGTGTTTCTGGTGGTTGCCCCCGCCCGTTGGTGGATGTTTCTGACGACTGCGAGATGAAATTGTGGAAGATTTTAAATTGTTTCATTTCTTTCTTATTTCATCTTTTTCTTTTTCTGGTAAAGCCTCTTCTTCTCCCTGGTAACCTCCTCGATTAAGACTAATAGTTCGCTGTCGCACATCTCTCCTTCGTTTCAGTAATGGTGTGCAGACGAATTTCGCGGCTCGGCACCATCGCTGTAGCGCAGTTTTCATTGGTGGAATATACGGTTGGCAAGGCCGCTCCCCGGACGAATTTATTTATATCACTGACCTCGACCGCCGCGCTGACCTGACCCGGTTCTCAGCTAAGCAAGGGGCTGAGATCGCTCATGCAACAGGCTTGAGACCGCGAACTTAGCCAAGACAAAAAGCGGGTTAAGCAAGACGAAAAGTTAAGACCGCCTATGCACCGGAGCCCCTGTGTATACTATCCCTTCATTAAGGGACCCATCACCTTAGTACAAGAAATGCTTTGATCTGAAAATGAATCTGCAGCAGTCTCACAGAACAGAAAGACATTAAAAAAGCCCTGTAGGCCAATTGCTTGTCAAATATTTGAATAAATTAGTGTGCTACCTTTTTTCTTGGCTTCAGCTGCAGATAAATGGTTTAAAAAAAAATATTTAAAATGCAATGTTCATGAAATGAATGGAGTTCATATGGGAGATAGTACATGACCACAAATTTTCATGCAAGAATGTAAACATGCAACAGTGCACAAAACCCCCAAAAAAGCAAGATACAATTTTTTTAAAGTCTAAAATTGCTGTAAGGAGATATTCCTGGCAGCTGTAAATGGTAAAGGTCAGCAACAACAATCACAGCAATAAAGATTTCTAATGTTGTGATTAAATGAAGTGGACACGACAGGACTGATGCCTGGTGCAAGTGGCCTGTACTACACAGGAATATTAGAAGTCACTGAATTAAGAATTTTTTATAGCAAACATCTCTATAAAAGCTACATGGATGGCTGAAGACATTTTAACTTCTGTTCTTACAATTCCCTGATTTACGACTGCTGGGAGACATAATAAAATTACAGATGATTGGATGGGATCACCATTCCGAGACTCTAATCTATGCTCACTTTCCCAATCTACTAACCTAGCATATGATTCATTCATGGAAATTATACAGAATATGTTTGTGGCAAGAACCTGGGTTGTGTATTAAATTTATAAATGTGTTGGTCACTTTTCATTGCAGTGCAGCTTTTTGAGTGTAAACAAACTTAAGATTATTTTCTATCTATCCCAATTCCATCACCTCTTTTCTAAATATACATATGCAAGTAATATCCCCAGTTTTGATTCCAAATCTTTCTACCCCAAAAGACAAAATCTCATCATCCTCAAAAGATGAAATATAACGTTCGGCTGTTCAATGCAAGTGAAGCTGAAAAATGTTTGGCACTGACTTTGGATAATGTATAGAGAATGATCCAATATTAAAACACCCATACTCTTTCTCTCTCTTCACAGCAGTTACTTAAGCAGTAGCATGAATTTACTGATGTACCGAAATAAATACCTAAAAAAATAGCAGTAAATATCTGCTACCTCACAGGAGTTTCAGAATTCCTCTAGAATTCTGCTAGAGGCAGATGTGTCACCTGATTAGTACACATACACACACAAAAGAGATGTGCTAAAGAAAATATATGTCATTGCTAAAAGGAGAAAAAAATAGCCACTCGACTACAAGCTGGCATAATGATTCAACAATAACATTTCATGCTGCTTTTCTTATAGCTCAGATTGCATGACCATTACACGTTACCAATCCTATTGCCAATGCCAATCAGTATAAATGATAGCCATGTGAATAAATAAAAATACACAGTACACAAACATCTACAGCAGAATGTTCCTGGAGATTTTAAAGGATGAAGCATGACAGTCACAGCCAATACAGTTTTCAAGATGAACAGAAACATTCATTTAAATGAATGGGTGCAAAATTTCACACATGAATTTTTCATTAACTCCTCCCCCGAAACTCCCTATATAAGCACAATCACAGTGAGACAAAAAGACAATGCAGCACTGACAGACTGACAACAGCATCAAACCCAAGGCAAGGCTTGCAGTTAGCTCAACAAGATGACACAAGAAATCTAATTAGATTATAAAAGTATTGAACAGCTAGGGGCTATAAACAAGCAGTGTTTTCATAACATTACCCTTTATTTTTTCCAACTCAGTTAGTTTTCCGCCTAGATGATAAGAAAAGCACTGTTTTAATTCTTAATTCTTACATTTATTTCCTTCTGAGGGTGAAGTGTGGATCTGTGTGTATCTTTACTGAGCACGTGTGCATGTGTTTGTATGCAGGCCAGTAGAAATGTGTTTGCATCTCTCTCTCTATATATATACACACACACATACATAAGTAGATATAAACATTTAATTGCATGAATCAAAATACTTTTAAATGCATATTTTAATATTCCAACAATAATACAGTTCAAATTTAATAAAATCATGCTCTAAATAGCACTATTTAAGTCCCAAAGAGTCAACTTATTTAGACTGGCCTTGAAACATTATCTCAAATCTTGTTGTGATAGTGGGCAGCAAGATACTCAGGATGAAGTAGATGTAAATACTTATATCAAAGTATTATCACTTTGATTTAAAACTGAATTCAAACACTTATTTCAATTTTTTTGTGATAATGGCAGCAATTTACCAGGGATAAAGTGGGTGTAAATGCTTTTATCAAAGGAGATTATTTTGATCTAAAAATGAATTCAAACATTTTCATAAGAAGCTCTTAAGTTAAAATCCAGGAAAACAGCAATAAAAAAAAAACTTTGCCTTTATCACTTTATTCTGCATAGGGAAATAATGGCATTGAAATATATCCCTGTTGATTCCTATAACCCTTAGCATAGTTTAAAAAAAGAAGTGTCACTACACATGAACTTACTATGCTACCAATTAATAAGCAACAAGTCACCTGAATGTAATTAAATGTTAACAACAATATGCAGATTAAAGACTAAATCCTAGCTAATTATCTCTAACAGTATTAATAGACACTTTTACAAAAAAGAAAAGAAAGTAACCCTCCCCACCCCTGAGCTAAAAAAAAAAAAGCCACAAAGCAGGCAACAACTTTTTTCAATAACTGTCATAGCCAGAAATAACTATGAAACATCCTGTCAATGCTTTGATGAGAGTGATAAGAAGCACTGGCCAACAAACCCAGCAGAATAAATGCATATTGTCCTGATATTTGATATTTATCACATGATTATTTTGTAAGTGATCAAAGTAAAAGACGAACATGTGATAGCTGACAAATGTTTAAGCACTCATTGCATGAGTCTAATTGCACACTCTTTAATCTAAACCACTCTTTCAACTTAACTTCATAACTTAAGCAAATAAAGCTTTGCAAACAATTAACATGAAACCAAAGCAGCTTAGGATTAATGGCAAATAAAAACAGAGATAACACAGTATAAAGTACAATTAAAAGAACAGAATAGTGATAAATCATAGACAACTATAATGTTTCAAATCAGGAAACTGAAGTAGAATACCTGTCATGATGGCTGCCTGATGCATTGCTCCAGAACACACTGCATGCAGTGTGCGAGAAACGCGGGTGATATTATTGCTGCTGTCCAACAACAGATCTTGAATCTGAAAGCCACCAATACGTAATGTCTGTCAGCAACTGTACACATGCCAATTAGTTTTAGCATGTTGCTTTAAGCTTTACATAAGTCCTTCTAAACTTTTAATTTGCTTAGAAAACACTCATGACAATGCCACCCTTTATCTGGAAATTACCAAATTTTATGCTTTGGGTCAACATCCTGGATTTTTCGTCAAATGTTTACTTTTTGACGCCCTCCAGTAGAAAACTCAGCAAACCTGACATCTCACACCTAAACAAAACTATCTTACATCTTTTCCAAATCTTAATGGTGTAGCCATGGCAGAACCCTCTTGAGGTAAACGGCGTTTTATCTGCAAAATAAAAACTTAAGTCAGAGTGTCACCTTATATACATATATGTTTTTAAGAATACCATGCATGAATCATCATATTATGCCAAACAAAAATGATTCCTTTTTTTCTTCCTTAAATGATTGTTCTTCTATTATTTCAGTGTTTTATGTTTCTTAATTTAATTTTTGTAATGTACAAGAGCAGAGAATGCATACCTTTCTTGCACACATACGGGTGTCATTGTTGCAAGTTTCCAGATCTCGCAAAAGAATGGAAAACTCACTCTGCTCCTGACCAGGCTGTCCAATCAAAATAATTTGGTAATGTACACATTATCAAATTTTTAACACTAAGGGTAAAAAAAAGCTTCCAATTTGAAATTGCTTAAAGCAGCTGTGAGTATAAAATAAAAAAAAAAAATATTTGAACCAAAAAAACAACTGTAGAAAGAAAGTGCAGCAATAAAGTAAGAGGCTTCTATTTTAACAAAATAAGTTGTTTTTACTTAAGGTTTCAACAATTTTTATAACTAATTCTCTATGTTTTGACATACCAGCAGCAAAATCTTGAGCTGAGAAATGTCGGTGGCAACACAATCACAGGCACTTAAGACAGTGCGTACATTGTCACACATCAAACTTGTACAGTCAACTCGTTCACTTGACAGATGTACAGTGTATAATTGCTGCAATTGTAAAAATCAACATGATACATATTCTGCAGGTGCACATTCACTTCATCATGAGAAAACACTAGTGACAACCTGTTATGTTACAACTTGGGTAAACCTTCTCACATAAAAGTAAGAAAGATGCATACACAAAAAGATGAGCTGTAATGCAATGAAAAAATATCTAGAGAATCAAAAACTGAAAAAACTTAGTAATAACAATGTTCATAACCTAATGAGTCAGAGGTGTTTTTGTTTTGCAAATATTTATTCTGTGATTGCTTAATGTGATCTGCATTCATAATTATAATATTTCTTTCACATTTCATACCCATCCATTAACATGGGTATCTTCACAAAGATGGCTCAAATTCTATAGCAGAAGAAATGTTATGTTACCTGAAAGAATCCAATAGACTTCTCAAGCATTTCCAATGACACTGTCTCATCCAGCTGAATGAAATTTAAAAAAAAAGTTATTAAGTCAATGCTGTTTCTAGCAACTTGCTTATGAAAATTGAAAATCTATTCTATACCATATAAACTGTGCAAAGATCTTATATTGCCTTTAAAAATAGGGGAGGAAAACTCAGCCTGGATGCTTATAGCCTTTTTGATAGCTTATTTGCATAAAAAAAAAATGGTTATAAATAAGTTCCAGTAACAAGGAGAAATATCAGCACAATTTTTTTCTGTTAAAGGTAAGGTTTAAAAAAAAACTTATCGAAAATAAATTAGAATACTGTTTCAATTGTAAAATAAGAAATAAAAATAGTGAATGTTTCCATAAAATTAAAAATCAAAAGAATTAATGGGATTATCTTTTAATCTTTCATGATTAATAAACATTTTATTTTTGCCAACCTGATCTTTTCTCAACATTTCAATGAAGTGGTCTAAAGTCTTCTCATGTGCAGACATCTCTGGCAGCAAAGTACCCACTTTGATGAACAAGTCAACACTGCAGTTGTTTAAGGCACTGCAAAAATCATCACATTAAATGCTGTATCAATAGATTATTTCTTCTTAAAACTTGACATAACAAGGTCCTAAAGGTTGTCTATGCATCACACACAAAATTTAACCTCGCCCCACTCTCATTCTTGACATGCTTCAATGCAGTGACAACTGAATACCACAATACCGCAGATAGTACTACTTAAGACTAATTATAAATCAGATAAATATAATTATGAGAACAGAACCTTCAGAGAATACTCACCTCTCATACTGATGCATAGTAGTCTGCAGAGAAGAGAGCAGCAGAACAAGATGGTTGGCAAAACTAAATTGCTCTGCTTTTGAACCTTTTAGAACATGATCTTTCTCAATTTTCTCTACCACTTCAAACTGCAAACAGCACAGAAAAATCTAAGCAGTTGATATTTCTGAAGCAGCATTGTTCTCCAGTTCTTTCACTTGTTCAATCTGCTCATTCATGCCTGTTCACATGCACAAACACACACACTATCTTTATCAACCAATGACTATGTCTAGCATCTCATAACTGAGGTTAAAAACACGTAAAAAAAAATTACCATTTTTGATAGTAAAATTCCTTTCTTTGAGTGTTTACCAGAAGACATGACTATATGGAGTTACCCTGACTAGCTATCTCAATTCTAGTTGTTTGTTCTCAATTGGTCAGACCTGACCAATGAACAGAGAGAGCACATCCCGCTGTGACCAGCCAGTAAGCTCTTCTTCTCCAGTTTTTTGTTTGGCTGAAAGACACCCACAGGTGGGATGCAGGAGAGAACTAGAAGGTTAACTCATCTGGCAAGTATTTTAAGAAAGGAATTTTATTATCAAAAATGGTATTTCTTTTTCGTACTGTCCCAGATGAAATGTCTGTATGGAGAAAAAGTGGGGGGAAAATAGTAGCAACATGAAGAATTTTAACATACTTTAATTCCAGCCGGGAGGCATAGCGCAAGACCCCACCAAGCTCAGTTATTGAGGAAGAGAGGCAGAGCAGGTTTGCCGAGCTATGCTTCAGGCAATATGCTGCACCACAGACACTGCCTAAGGTGTCCAGAGAAAACGAATAGTGTGCAAGGTCTCTCAAGTAGAACTTAGCGAACATGGAATCCAAGGTAAATGCACAATAAGCACACTGGGTCCTGTAGCCTAACTGGGTCATGGGGACCTGTCCATGGCAGCGGAAGCATGATGACCTCCTGAAGAGAGAGGTGTAGGTGGTCACAGATCTAAGCGCCTCTGCCTGTCAAATGTTTTTTATCTTTAAAACAGAATAAGGTAAGGCTAAACAGCATTAACGCCTAGTCCTAAGTTAATGCAGAGAAGGACAGGCAGTCGGTACTGCGAACACATTCAATAGCAGGAGACTTCACTGTACTTCACAGGCCACATGGCTTATCCAAAGAGATAGCAAAAATCAAGGTAGCTGACTCAACTGCATAAAGCTGGGCGAAAAAAAAAAATGGAGGAGGAGAGCTCACTGGCTCACAACTGCAGGATGTGGGGTGAGTTGGCTGATTTTATGCTCTCCCTGTTCATTGGTCAGGCCTGACTAATTGGGAGTGGACAGGTGGAAC
The DNA here is from genome assembly GCA_004794325.1 of Pomacea maculata. Classification (NCBI taxonomy): domain Eukaryota; kingdom Metazoa; phylum Mollusca; class Gastropoda; order Architaenioglossa; family Ampullariidae; genus Pomacea; species Pomacea maculata. Next base: position 95,364 of record SRHC01000036.1, on the reverse strand, counting down.
TGAGGCAGCTAGTTGGGATAGCTCCATATAGTCATGTCATCTGGGACAGTACAAAGAAATGTAGCACTGTAATTAGACAGGAAAAAGATTAAGAGGGACAGCTCTTCTGCCTTTATTGAGCAAATCAAAAGACTGAGCAGCTTCAATCTGATGATCATTGCAAACTCTTATATATGTATGTGTGAGTGTGTGAACATGCATGTGAACTTTTAGCAAAAACCTGACATTAAAATTATTATTACTGTTTAGGGATACCGGTTACAATGTGAAGTAAACTGAACTCTTTGTAATAATACTTCTGTAGCTAGCTCACTTAGCAGCTTCAAGAGGCAATCATGGGAAGAACATGCTTTATCAGCAGTAGTGATTTATTCATGTATTATCTGGACCTATTCAAAAAAGAAACACTTTGCTGTGGAAGTACCTTGTCTTTGACCTGTGAGGCCAATAAGTCTGCCTTGTTGATGATACGAGGAACCATCAAAAGAACGCAGATTGCATCATGGTCTCCTATTAACAATTACAAATATTTCTTTTTTCATTTTCGGCATATTAACTTCATCATCGGTATTTATATAATTTGACTTAACAATAATATAGTCTTTTCTATTACTGCTTAAACTTTGCCATCAAGATGTCAGCATTCTCCACACATTAGCAAGCTAAAACAAAGATGCCTGACCTCCACGACCAAGGAATGCTTCAGGCATAAATGACAGCAGCATCTTGATGTGGGATGTTGCCTGCTGCACTTCAAGTCTGCGTAACTCCATATCAATGGTCTGAGAAAAACAAAATGACAACAGAATATACTTTCCTGTATGATATAAATAAAGTGTGTGTACTTGTAGCTGGATTTCCCTTGCTCTGTAAATGCTTCAATGTGCACTTGTCAAAATTGACTCAGATTACATTTTATATACAAATTATGACATATGGTCACCAAGTGAGAGAGTTTAAGAACGTAAAGATATGTATCTGTGCAAGGGTGAACACAAACACATAGCACAGGAACAGGATGAGATTTAAAAATGACTTAACTAAGACAGAAAGTAATGCCTTGCCTTGGCAAAAGCTTTGGTCTCTGCAAACTTAGCTTTGAAATCAAACAGCTCTATAGTTGGTGTTTCAGCTTTGCTTTCTGATTCCAGCTGTTTGCTGCGCAGCTCTTTGTTTGCTTCCTGCAATAACACAAGTATAACAATTACCAATTGAATGCTCTACGTACGGAAATATGCTCAGCATCAATTCACAAGATGAACAAAAACACCACAAAAACTGCAGCTGACCTGTAGCTGAGCCACCAGACTACGGAACTTGTTGATTGTTGTCTCATAATCTGCCATAGTTTCCTGCATGGCATCCAGCTTTCTCTGGCACTACAAACAAACACATTTCAGTAGGCACATTCTCATGTGATAAAGATGATTTAACATACAAGGTACACAAAACAGGAAGCTAATGCTTTAAAAAAAATTTTAACTTAAAAAAAAATCAAACAAAGGCTATGATAATGATTCTCTCCTTGCCAAACGAGCATACATTGAAAAAAAAAAGCTATGCACAATCTTTAATATTCTGGAAACAATCACATCCTTACCTCACCAAGGCGCACATGTGTATTGTCTCTTTCTTCTCTCAGTTCCAGCTCAGTCTCCCGTGCATTTTCCTGCAGTTCTTCATTCATTTCATTAAGGGCTTCCTGCACAGCAGTCAAAACTCTAAATTCAGCTCTGTTTTGTAATGTGTGCACAGGCAGACTCATACACATACAACTTGGCTGTAAAGTTACTGCTCTCACAAAAAAAAACCAGAAAGTGAAAACTTACTAAATGTAGTAACTTGATAATGATTGATTATGACAATGATCAACTTTATTTGTCCCAGTGGGCAATTTCAACATGGGAAGGTGCTCTAGTCACAAAATAAAAGTTAGAAATAAAAGTAAGAATAAAGTTTGTTGCAAGGTGCAGTGTTAAAAGATATCAACATGAAAAATATTAGCAAAGAAAAAAGAAAGCAAGTGACAATTATATATATAATATAAAACAAACAACTTACATCAAGAATAACCATGTGCGCACCTACAACATCACACACACACACCTAGGGACACACCACTGACACTTTATCTAAAGTTGAGAAGCTGGACCGCAGATGGCACAAATGATTTCAGGTGTCTATTACTTTTACATATTGGCAATGAATAATGTTTACATAAGCTTAATAGTACAAAGTCTCTCGTTAGTACATGTTTAGAGATTGACAAAATGCGAGAAGCTTTCCTTACTATTGTTGATTACTAAATCCCTCTGTTTGATACCAATTATCTTAGAACAGATGTGGACAATAGACAAAACTATAAAAATTTTACAAAATTATTTTAGTGTTAATGATGATCTTAAAGCACTGCCAATGTGCATTTCTTCCTTATTCAATTACTTCTACATCAACCTGCTTGCCATAAACCCAAATAAACAGTAACTGCTGCTAGCCTCACCAGGTCATTCTTCTCCTCCTCCAAAGCCTCAATTCGCTCCTCCAATTGCAAGTTCCTGTCTGTCAGTTTTTCCACCATTTCCTCAGCTCCTAGTGCTGCATCAACCTGCATGTGTGCACACACATGCACTCAGATTACAAATTAAAATTAAGAACTAAAATCAAATTATGCTTTAAGGAGACTTTAAAAAGTGATGAGTAGTTTGTATTTTAAAACAGCTACAAAAGAGCAATACTTTTATCTTGGATGCACACTATTTAAAAGATTTGCCTAAACCTTTTCTTCTTCCCTTTTACTTCTCCTCACTATGTCAAAAACATGGGCAAAGATTGTGTAGTTACAAGAAACCATCTCCAACCTTGAACTGCTTTATCTTCATGCTCACCTGTTCTTTTAGCTCAATAACTTGTTTCTCAAGTTCTGAAGATTGGGCTGTGAGTCGTTCTTTGTCACGTTGTAGCTGAATTATTTCTGCCTGGAGTTTCTCATTTTGTTTCTCCAACCGTTGGCGGTCTGACTTTTCTGAGGTCAACAGGTCACGCATTCTGGCACCCAGCAAGTTATAGTTGCAGGGATAAGGGTTATGTTCTTTGTTTCACTAATTTCCTCATTTTTTTTTTTTTAGCAAAGATGGACAAAATAGTAACAAAAACTTATGCTATGTTTTATGCTCTGATACACATAACTGACATTCACATTATTCACTGAAGAGATGGAATCATGATAATGTAGAAAGGACAGGGATGTTGGATCTTACAAATACATGGTAAAGCAAGGTAGAATTACTCACTTCACAAGACCCTCTTTCATCCTCTCATTCTGCTGTTCCAGCTGTTTCATCTCAAAAGTAGCAGCTACACCTTCTGATCCTAAACACAGTGCCACACAATGTCATTGGCATCAGATTATTGCTTTCCTCCTTTTCACTAAGCTACTTAATCATTAGACAAGCTAACCAAATAAATGTAGCAAGCATCCTCCAACAAATCAAGATGTTTCAACTGAAACACAAATGGGTAGATACATTTTAGAAAAAAATTGTCACAGTGACTGAGTTCTGATAAGAATATTGTCTAGCAGCTTTTGAGAGTGTGTGTGTACCCCTAATAGGTGAGGTGAACCTTGATGAGAATCTCCAAAAACAACATGATCTCTTTCAGACCATAATTAAACAGATACAGTTCACAAAGGCTACTGCATGCCTTTTTCGCTGATTTCACCACGTAATAGTTCCAGCTCTAAGGTGAGTTCTTCTATCTTTTCCTTGGCTTGCTCCACTTCCTGCTGAAGAGTTTCTGCCTGCTCACACAGATACATGCACGCACGCACGTGCAAACACACACGCACACAAGCACAGCGTACACACTCTTTACAATTGTGCAAACAACTTATAACTGATAACCATAATAAATTACAATTATACCACTATTGCTCAACTAGCAATATTTGAAATCATTTTATTCCTATTACACTGGTCAACACATTTTTACAAAAGTCATGTTACTGAAATAAAATTAGTCATTTCTTATAAATTTTTATGTGCTCAACATGAATATGACAATCAAAACTGGATCTAATTTGTTTGTAATCTGCAATAATTATTGGGTACATCACCCAATGCATGCTAATAGTAACTGACCTTTGGTTAATACGTGTAAAAAATGTCATAGACTATGTCATATATTTCTTTCCGTCTCTTGTACAGCTGTTTGGGAGCATCTCTGGGGAGTGTCATCCAGCATGGTAATGGACAATTTTCCCTGGTATCTTTTTCCCATTGTTGCTATATCTTGATGAAAAAGTTTGCCATGTTCTTCACTAACCATACCACAGTTGTCAGAACGAAGAATGGGCTTTATATAGTACACTGCTGTCAGTAATAATTTCAGTGTTGACCAGTGCTACCGGATAGAGATACAGCTTACAAATATATGGAACAAAAAGATTAAAGATTGTAATTTGTCATAATTTCTTACCTTTTCTTCTGCCATTTCTTTATCCAGTGCAGCCATTTCCATGGATTCAGACACATCAGCCATTTCATCCTTGTACTGATCAAACTCCTGACGTACATCTTGAGCTTCCTGTAATGCAGAAAGGTATACATAAGCAATTAACTGTTCAATGCCATCAAAACAAACACAATGTGTAAGGTGCACCAAAATGAAAATTCTTTTTTGAAATGAATGGGTTGCATTCAGTACAAGTTATTTCCAAAATTCATAGTTAAAAGAGTGAATAAAGCAGCACTGATTCCTGATTCCTCAAGTGTCTGCTTCATCAATAAGCAAATAGTACAGCTACCCCAACTTCCTCATCCCATGCAAGTTCCAGCAGTAGCTGACTATCCATGATAAAGAAAATAACTTTAATAAGCAACAGCAGACAGTATGTCCCAGACCAAACAAAAATATTAAAGTAGCCAACCAGAAGACAGAAGACGTAGCTTCAATACAATCTTTATTCAGTCCTCTAAAAATATCCAAACTCTTACAATTATCATTCAAAACTATGAGTACATGACATTTTTCTGTCATGTAACATGTAAGGATATTATGTATAAAGCCTTTTATTCATCAAAAATGAGATATTTAAATCGGGCTGAAAGGGAGTCCTGAGACATGTGTGAAAAAAGAGTAACATCACCACACAAAAGTAGTTCCAGTTGCAACATAAAGTTAAGCACACTGGTTTAATCTCTCCTTCAACCCATTTTTGTTCTTGAGCCCCACTTCTACAAACAAGACCATGAATGTCCATGGATATGCCAAATTTGTACATATATTCTCAGCTCTCCCACTGGCTATAGTCTTGAAGATGCAATTAACTGTCCTACCCACAAGGCAAAGTGCAAGAAGCTGTGGCTAAAGGGAGTGGACCTTCACACCAAACTCTTTTTGGGAAATGATCTCCCTGCACTGCCAGCTTTGCAGCATCCCTCAGCAAGAGGAACTAACGGCACAGATGCGAATGCAAAAGAATAAAAGAAAGAGTCATCGTATCCATGTATACTCATGACATCAGAGTGTTCGACCTCTTTCTGAGCATGGTAATCTTTGTATCCTAAGCTCACGAACAAAAGGGCATTAATTGGTCCAGATTTGGAAATGAAACCGTACCCTCTACTGAATACAGTCATATAGATCTGTAATATAAATAGTCATTAATTCTGTATCATAAAAAAATCAGCTAATTTGTAAAGAAACACTGTTAGTTACCAAACATTGGACAGAATATAAGAAGTTAGCAAGGGTACTTGGCATAGCTCAAGCTGTCACTGTCAGCACCAGACCCACGAACAGTCAAGGACACCACTGACTCTAGTGAATGCAAGGTGAGCAATGCTGCTAATTGCTGCATTGTTTTGACTCTCTCTCTCTTCCCCAAATCCCATCTCTCAAAGAACATCCTCTGAATGACTTGTAAAGTTTACATTTGCTTTGCTTATAGGACCCAAAGGTAGCATCTTATAACGAGAAAAAAAAACCAAAAACCAAAAACAAACCCCAACACCCTCCCCCCATTATAAACAATGCTTTTAATGTCAAATACATAAAGCATAGTCTAGGACACCCACAGACTAAAAAAGTCAGCCTAAATGACATGAATCTATATATTCACCCTCTCTCACTCAAGCACATACATTTATACACCACTCAAACCCTTCCACATTTTACTATGTTTATAAGATAATGTGGAAAAGAAAGTTTAAGTTGCTCTTTACTTATCACAATAACAAATTTATTTACACTCATTACATTTACTGAATACAAAGATAATGCTAAACGTTTCCCTCATTATTATAAAAATATTAGACCCTCTTTGCTCAAAATGTTCTTTTGCAGTTTATGCAAGAACAAACAGATGTGGCTGAAAAATTAATCATAGTATGGATGAGTACCATGTGTAATTGCAACATGTGACTTTATTTTATTCCTTGTTGCTCCATTGAGGAGCATAAGGCCGGAACATGTGACTTACCACTAACAAAAAAGAAAAATTAAACAGAACTTACTCTGTTTAATATTAATAAAATAACAAAATGCATTCTACCTTTTTAAAAGCCTGTAGCTGTCTCTGCAACTCAGCATGAGTTTCCTGCATTTTAGACTTGTATTCTTGAAGCTAATCAAAGACAACAAAGAACAAGAGTTAACAAATGGTGTTTATTATGTTATTATTATTTTGTTATACAATTAAAGCTGAGATAAATGACGATTCAAGATGAGAGACAGACAGGATCTGCCACACAATTATCTTCTGCAAAGTTCAATGATTCCCTTCACCTGCTGAAGCTGTATTCTCAGTTTGTCTGCTTCTTTTAGCTTAGCCTTGTCCTCAGTACGGCGTAACATCAGGGTCTCCAACTTCTCCTTCAGATCACGGACTTCAGCCTGCAGTCCTTCTCTCTCCTGCTGGTTTTGCACTGCAGCTAACTTTTCGTCTATTGATGTTGAAAGGTTTGTAACCTCACTCATCTATTCAAAATTAACAGACACACAAGCAACATGAAAGTGATCCAAAATGTTTTAAATCATTTAATGAGATAATAGCTATAACTATATATCTGATACATATATCTTATGTTGGTTAAACAAATATTTTTTAATATAGTAGGATATAGCATGCAAGAAACATGTACATTAATGACCAACAGGATCTACACTCTGCACCCTACACTCCATCTCTAGCTGCAATCCATGAAAAGGAAGTCATCCCTTTGATCTTTTAAGCAAACTAGTAAAAGTGACTATGTAAGACGACCAGGAAAAAGGGTACAAATATCTCAAGAATGTTTTTTTCAGATGCTTGGAATCAAACCATTTTCATTTATCACTGATGTGAAAAACTGTAGATCAGTCCACTGGAACATACAGAGAGCTACGCCAGCATGATGAAATTTATGTCAGTTTATCTTGGACTCTTCTACCATGAAATATTTTGCACCTCCCGATAGTAAGTACACAAGAGTCCCCTCTCAATGTGAAATGGCGAGTCATCAAAATGCCTTCTTCAGTCTATCTGGTGAAAGCTAATTCAAAAGGACTTTACGATTCCTACCTGTGTTGGTAGCGGATGTGGTGATACTTTTGGTGGTGAAGGTGGTGGTGCTTCAGCCACAATAGCTTCTTTATCAGGTGGAGGAGTAGTAGATGAAGCAGGTTTAGGCAATCCTGTAGGTCGTGGCATTACTGAAGACTTAGTTACACTTGCAGGTTTTTCTCCTTCTGGAGTGGACTCTTTACTATGTGGAATGCGTGATATGCTAGGTTGTGCAGGGGTAGATGTCTTGTCTCCTGCAGCAAGGGCACCCTCAATGCTATCTGTACCTGAAGAAAAAGAAAGCCTCTGTTCTAAAAGCAGTCAACAGCTACAGTTATCCCTTCCAAATCTATGTTCCCCTGTTATCAGGAAAATCTGCATATGCTTTTTTTTTGGTCCACCCTTTGTAGAAAAGTGCAAATTTGTTCTTAATGGTATGTGTGCAGTAACTTATTGTAAATTTGTAGTTAATTATTTGGTTATGGACTATAATTGTGTAAGTTGAGTAACACTATTTTAAAAAATACAAACATGAAAAATTAAACTTGAGAGGTAAAGATCAACGCAAAATCACTGCGAGATAGCACATGAGAGACTTCCATAAACATACCTAGCATCCCAAAACCAGTGTGCGTCCGTCTTTTACAATAAATTATTATTTTAAGGAAAAAAGTTGTGTAGCTGTAAATTTATGCTATCAAACAATAAAATAATACTATAAGGTAAATACATACAGTCAAACTTCTATAGTTAAAGCTTCAAGGGACCGATGAAATAAGGTGACCAGACGTTTCGGGGGCGAAAGCGGGACACGTGCCGATGATGGTGTCGTCACAGTCAAAGAACGCCGAAAAAAGTGATTTTTAAAGACAACTGATTAGCAGGCGGGACACGAGGTCAAAAGCGGGACTGTCCCACCTAATGCGGGACGTCTGGTCACCTTAGATGAAATAAAACTGAGTTACGGAAATTTCGAGTTAAGGAAGTTCATCAAAAAAAGAACATTTTCTTCACTGCTGACTTATCTTTATTTCTGCATGTGCTCATGCATCATTGTTCCCAGCAAAAAAGTCTATTATGGACGTCTGATGACTATTTCTCTTCTTTTCTTTTAAAATAAATGAGTCGATGACAGATAATGAGTAAAAAATGTTCGTAGATACATCTCCACCTGACTCGATCAATGAACAAACATCATTCAGCATGGTTCTTGCCTTCTTCAGGGTTGGAGGGAGTACATGATTTTACACTTTCCGAAGTATTTTCAAATGGTTTCAACATGCTGACCAGCTTAAAATTATTAGAGTTGTGGAAGTTTTTGGCCAGCACAGTTTGAGCTTTGGAAGTTGAATATGCTTTCTTTTAATGGGAAACCAACTAACTGATTTTTAAAATTCAAGTTAGGAAGAATTTCAACTTTTGTAAGTTCGATCGTATTATGCACTTATGTCTTTTTAAGAAACCTCTACATGTCTTGTCTTTAAGTGCTTGAATTCAAATTCTTTATGCAAATTTTAACTTTTTACTTAACTTAAAAAAAAACAACAAAAACAACAGTGTATCTTTCTAGCATTAAAAGATAAATATTTTGACATTATACAATACTACACATTTTTTTTTTTGTGTTGTCTGCTGTCATTCTGTCATTCTGTGTTGTCTGCTGGTCTTTTGCATGTCATCTGTGGTTTCTGCAACACTCCAAAACTCTTAAATTCCTATTTAATTTCTTATGCCAACCTGTTATTTATTGAAATAATGATAGGGAAAGCTGCAATAAGAAAGGAATAACTGTACACTGAAGCTTATTTTTCTTAGTGTAATCCTAATAGTACCAACAACTATGGTCTGGTGCCTTGGTAATTTACAATGTGAATCATCCCCATTAGCCATCTACTTTCTGATCAGGTCACAACAAAGAGTTCATTGTTTGAGTTTGAGAAGTTCTCTTGCAGAGATAAAACCACCCCTCTAAATCAACAGAAATCATGCTTACTTTTGGACATATATCCCGAGGGTGGTCTCAGACCAGATCTACGGGCTGGGGTAGCAGATGGTGTAGCCGCTACAGTTGATGACGGAACTGCAGGTGTTTGTGCTGCAGGAGATGCTGATATTGCTGAAGGTGGGGGAGTCTGATCCTCCAATGCACTTATCTATTAAAAAAAAACAAAAACAAAAAAACCTTGATATCTTTGTAGCTTACATTAAACCAAACTCTGATACATGTAACACATAATATAGCTGTAAACACATTCAATATGATGATGGCAAAAAAACAATAAACAAGTGATTTGAGTTAGCTTAAATTAGGTTATATAGCTTTTACAGGATATATATATATAAAAAAAAATACTATATAAATATATTCTGCACTTAATCTGGAAATTTCGCACATACATAAGAGTTATTGCCTGTGTGAATATATATATATATCTCTAATAGAAGTACAAATTATTAAAAGCATGATTTACTACTTCATACCTGAGACTGCCTTACAAATATTCCATGATTTTCTGGACAGGAGAAATACGTTTTCCCCTGAACAGTGCCATTATTTTTGCCCCTTGGTTCATCCAGAACAACTCCTATCCATTTTCCTGTACAGATTGCAGGAGAAGTACTTAAAAAGTATAAACAATGATCTAGATGGCTTAACTCTCTTCAGTTTAAAAGGTACACCAAGCAAATAAGTCTTTCATCTTTTAATAATCGACAGCACTAGTAAGGTTTAGGCTTCTGCACATTCCAAGACTATTTTATAATTATCTGAAGGATAACTTATCACATCTTATCACAAAATATTTAACAGTTCTCATTCTTCTAATATGATATATGCATTAAATGACACACTTGCTTGTTTCAAATATATTCTTTCTATCAGTATTAGGGAAGTTAAACAAAATGAAAACTCTTTCGGAGCATGCTCTTAGCATTTAATAACAAGAACAAAACATGGACAGCATATGAGGGACAGGAAAACAAACAAATAGCATATGAACTATAAAAGAATAAACAACCATACTAAACGAAGAATAAAATCAAATACAGGAAACACAAAGAGGAACCAAATAACAAGAACAAGAGATGAGAGTAACATATGATATTGCAAAAGGTAGGGTGTGAGAAAGGACTAGCATTATGGTAAAGGTTGTTAGTAGTAATGTTTACGGAAGAGCTGCGTTTTCAGTGCACGTTTTAAAGGATTCAATAGTGGGTGGATATGGAAAGGGAGAGAGTTTCATTGTTTCGCTGCACAATAACCAAAAATCCTGTGGCCATATGTTGTTGTCATATATATATATAGAAGATAAAACAATAATACATTAAAATCAGAATCTCTAAGTCATGTACAAGTACTGAACCTTCTTTTCAGTCATTCACACATTTACAACTGCTAGAGTTACCTGCTGAAAACACTGTAGTTCCGATGTAGGCTATTGTCCCCACAACACCTTTTCCGATCACCTCCACTCTGGTGCCTACTTTGAGAGGAGTTAAGGCAGCCATTTTCCTTTATCTTTAAGAAATAAACAGAGTTGGACATATTTAGGGTAAGATGCACTTCTCTGCGATTATAAAGGCTCAATAAACCGCCCCTTGGCCTCTGCTATGTGCATAGGTAAACAAAATTGACTTCAAGACATATGAAAGAGCAATTTATCAACAACTGAATGAAATCTTTTGTCATACGATTATCGTTTCAAAGTAATACTTACATTTTCTTGGAATATGATTGTAATCAGATATAAAAGAAATTTTCACTGAAATCATAAAATGACAATCCAGGGTACATAACGAGCGTAGCAGAAATTAGCCGTCTGCATAAGATTTCGTTACCGGAAATGACCAATAGCTCTTACATCGTGAACAAATTATTACTACAGATATGTCAACATTTAATGTAAACAAAAAATCGTGTCTTGACTTTTTCTAAATAACTACATTTATTAGTAACATGAATTGGATTAGATTTTTTTAAAGTTCTTGATTTATGTGTGTTTTCTGTGGCAGTTTCTTTAGTTCACAGTTAAGGATGGCTGATCGGCAAGCAGGTACGTGTACGTTTTATAGTATATCTCTCTATATATATATATTTAAGAATGCAAGCAATTACGGTGCATGAAAGTGAATCCAGTGTCATTTAGTAAATTTGATTGTGAACAGTATGTATTTTGTCAGACGAAATCTCAACTTTACTCCATCGCCAACTGTAGCAGACGAAAAGTTTGCGACGTGTGCCTTCGTCAGTCTTGCCTAGTACTGCAATAAAGCGCAATCAAACAAAGGAAGAAGTTAATCGAAATGATTTATAAGTAAAGAGACGAAAAATAATAAGAAGAAAAGAAAGTGTATGGTAGTTATTTTGTAGGAAAATTTTCCACTCCAAGAGCGTATAAATACATGACAGCCGAAAGCCAGCACGGGCCATGGGGCAGATGACCTCTCCGGGTCCCTTGTAATTGTAATCGTAAATTATTTTCCCAGTACAGTATATAATTCGGCTGACCAAGTTCAGGCCCCCTTCACAACCGTGGGCCTGGGTACAACATATTTCCCCCATCCCCCCTTTACACACACACACTCGCCAGGCCTATATAAGATCTTACCTCATAACAACAGAAGATTGAAGGTAATAGAGCTCAGGACTGGATTTGTTTACTTAAAGTTCATTTGTGAAAAAACCCCAATATTTTAAAACTATAAAATCAGAAAATGTCAAGAAGCTTATTTACCATATCCCCAACATTTTCTGAAAAAGACAAAGTTTAATCAGGTAGGATGCTGTTGTGACCATCATATGATGTGAAAAAGCAATCAAATACCATGCAAATCACACACAGGATTACTTTTCATCAGTTATCAGTGACGAAGGAACTCGAAAAATACCTCGTTATGCTCCATAACAGCAAGAATAAATGGTCTCCTTGCATTTTCATCCCAAATCCTTCAAGAGCTAACATATACCATGAAACAAATGCACTTTCTCTGTGTAATATGTTACAACCTTTTTATTTTTTGACAAGAGCAGACAGCTTTTTATTATCTGCCAATAAAACAATCTGAAATAATAAAAACATTGGACAAGAGAGATCTTATGAATTTCAAAATGGAACTCTCTCCCTTTCCATATCCGCCACCTACCCACTATTGAATCCTTTAAAACGTGCACTGAAAACGCACCTCTTCCGTTAACATTACTACTAACAACCTTTCTCATAATGCTAGTCCTTTTTCGCACCCTTCCTTTTGCAATATTATGTTACACTCAGCTCTTGTTCTTGTTATTTGGTTCCTCTTTGTGTTTCCTGTATTTGATTTTATTCTTCGTTTAGTATGGTTGTTTATTCTTTTATAGTTCATATGTTATTTGTTTGTTTTCCTGTCCCATGTTTCGTTTTGTTAGTAAGTGCTAAGAGCATGCTCCTGAAGAGTGTGAGCATTCGCTTTACAAATTTTGCATTTATTATTATTGTTAAAATACACCCATCATTATACTATTATTTCCATAGCCCCCTTACCAATACATTTCTCACTTTCAGTATGGTATAGCCCAAATTGTGTCCACTGCTTGTACCTCCCTCCCACAATTTCAAATGGGAGTCTAACTTGTTTCACCTTGTAGAGATTTATTTGATATATGGATCAATCTTTGTTTTCCAGTGTTAGATGGAGAAGATCCTTCAGGTCGTAGAAAGCGTGCAGACTTAAAGTCATACTATGGGCTGGATGGCTCAGATGAAACTAAGGATCAGATTCCAAAAGGAACTGTGAGCAGAATGGGAGGAAGTGCAGACCCTTGTGATATTAATTCTTCATTGTTCCAACCAGATGTCTACCTCAGTAGACTTATTCAGGTATATGATTATAAAAAATTTTGTTTGTTAGAAGTTTGAATTTGTTCCTGTTTTTTTCCCCAGTATTTAATCCAGCATGCTTTTATATCCAGTCAGTTATGTTGGTATAACCATAATTTGAAAGTCATTGTAGTTCTCGAGGTGCAATAGCTGTGCTAATTTTTAGGTGAGGTTTTGTGTTTCCTAGTTTAAGCAGTGAAGTAACAGAAAAGTGGGTTTACCATGCAGATAATTGTCAGATCACTATCCTGAATATACCTGTCTATATAGCATCTTGTGTATCTCCACATTCTATCATCACTACCAGTTGCCATTACACACCGAAAACAATGATGACAATAATAAATAAATATTTCACTTTTGCATCTGCAGGATAGATCCCTTGTAGAACTGATGGAAGAAGAGCAGAATATGGTGAAAGAGATTCGAAGCCTTGACTCAGATATGCAGACTCTAGTGTATGAAAATTACAACAAATTTATTAGTGCTACAGATACAATCAGGAAGGTATGAACTTATTATTTATATCCATGTTATGCGGCAAAGGGATGAAGGATTCTGTTATTACAAGAAAGTGATTTTCATGTAATTAAATCATGTGATTGAAGTGTATGACTTTTTGAAATTGCATTAAATGGCGTTTTTTTTTTAATTTTGGAAAGACTTTGCATTTATAAAGTTTTTTTTTTATATTTGGAAAGACTTTGCATTTATAAAGGGAAGTTCTTTGTAATTCATGTTTTAGTTATATTTTAATTTTATTGATGTGTGCATTATTAGGTTGGCATTGCAGATGAAAAATGATTTTAAAAAGATGGAAGATGAAATGGATCACCTTGCAGCCAATATGTCCAAGATTACAACATTCTCAGCAAGCATCAGTGATACTTTACAGGATCGTCGGCACCAAATCACAAAGCTTGCTGGTGTCCATTCTCTTCTGAAAAAGGTAGCCTTAAATTACATTTGATTAAAGTGTTTTCTTTTTATCTTGGAAAACATTTGAGAACTAGAGCTGGCAAATGTTTTATAGATAGAGTTTAAAACGTCTTTTCAAACATATATGACATACCATCCATGAATAACTATAAGAAGAACTATAGAAGAATTTCTAGTTGGTAGGACTAAAGACAAGTTTGTTATAGTTTTAATTTTATGATTACTATGTGTTTCTATAAAAATAAGGGATAGCTTATCACTTCAAAATAGGTTGAATGTTGGTGAATTATTGAGTGTCAACATTTATTTTGCCTGTATTCTACCACAGCTCCAATTCCTATTTGAGCTGCCTGCCCGCCTAAAGAAATGCATTGAGATGGAAGCTTACAGTCAGGCAGTCAGGTAGTATTTTTCATGAGATTCAAAGAAAGAAATATGCTTCAGAGCAAAACAAGCCAAAGTAAGCAAACAAAAATAATAATAATTCACAACAATGAGGATTTTGTCAGAGCTCAGTAGAGTTTCCATTACTGAAGAAAATAAAAACAAAGTAAAGGATGCAGTTTTTCAAATTCATAGCATGGACAGATAACTATAGTGTGTCAAAGAGTAACAAGTATCTGCAAATGTATAGCATTATGCCATCTTGCTTCTATTGAGTTTTTGAGGGATTTTAGTGGTAATGAGCAGACACAGAAAAGATGACGCTTAAGGAAGTAGGCTTCTCTACATGATAATGAAATCTGTTTTATGAGACCTTTGTTACAGTAAAAAGGCAGGAAGATTCCATGATCAGACATTAGAAGTAAATGTGAAAGCATGGTAGATTATGATGAATAATAGAGCATGGCTATTTCTATAACAGGTATTATACCAAAGCCCAGCGTGTTCTGCATCAGTACAGCCACATGCCCAGCTTCCAGGGAATCAACCAGGATTGTGAAGCCATCATTCAACAGCTGTGCCAGACCCTTCGACAGCAGTTTAAAGAAAAAGAAGTGAGATAAAATATCATTCAGAAGCTTTAAAATAACTTACAGCTGTTTGTACAGCCTTCAGTGTTTAAAGCAGAAACAGTTAAAAATATTTTTTTATTTCTAAGAATGTGACCCCTTCCACCCAAATGTCATACATTCTTGTAAGAAGGAGGTATCTGTCAAATCAGATATGAAGTTAATGGTTGTATGCTTTTATTTTACAACTCTGGTGTTTTTTTCACATATACTGTACACTACCCACACAATTCACATCCATAGGTGCCTGCTCGTATGTGTGTTTCAGTATGTATGGTGACTGAAATGTTTGAGTGGTGTATAGTGCATGAAAGACAGGGAGTGTGGGAGAGAGCATAAATGAGAAAGAGAGATATAGTGCTTGTGTGCATGTGTGTGTGCGCATGTGTATATGGAGGAAACAGTTATTTTGGGTGTATAAATAACAGTTCAAATAGTGGTGTCTGCAAGTGTGGGTGTGAGTGTGATTGGTGGATATTTGTCAAATAAGTGGTAGCCTTCTTCAAGTCAAATTCCTATTTCAATATCTTTTGACCATAACTTCTTCTTCATCATCATCAATTTTTTAGTGCGTAGTATGCCTTTATATATTTATACATGCTGTTTTTTGACAGAATAATTGTGTGCGTATGTGCTTGTATATATGGAAATTTGGATTTGTGTGACAGTCCACTCCTAAGCAGCTGGCTGAATGTGTGGACCTTCTGCTGCAGCTTGAAGAGCCACAGGATCAGCTATGTGATGAATTCCTTGCCCAGCAAGTTTCACTTTAATCATCTGTTATTATTTTATCCCTATATAATCATATTACATTCTCCGTGTACAAACTAATGGCTGTACTTTAAGATTATACTTCAAAGTCCAGTTTGATTTTATATATATATATGAGTGGGTCTCTCTCTATATATCTATACAGAGAGAGAGAGAGTTGTGACTCAGTATCTTGGCACCATCTCTCCAACATAAATGTTGGGTGAGAGGTGAGGGTGGCGACATAAGGAAGGTATGATCTAGGGGAGCCAGCTTTAAGAGACAGCCGTTATGCCACAAAGTGTGGTAAGAAGCTGGGTTGTATGCAGTATCTTTGTATACAAAGACTATATGGATGTATGTATATAAAGAGAGCAGCTCTTTAAAATAAATGGTAAAACCAAATTGTTGGCAATATTAAGGAAAATTTCTGAAAATGGGTTTAGGAGGTGTGCTTTCGTACTCCAGTTTGAATTTTAAAGGATAATTATTTTAAGCAATATTTTTGTATGTGATTTCTACAAGATCCATTTTATTTCATGGTAGTGCTCGTCAAAAGATTGATGAAGACCTGCATGAGCTCAAGCGACAGATCAAGTTGCAGTCAGGGCAAACTTTACCTGTGGATGAAGAGAGAACTGCAAAAGTTTACATGAATACTCCTATGGTATAAAACAGTTTTCTTTAGTTTCTTTGAGCTTAATTCGTTGAAAAAAGAATATCATACTTTTGTATGTTAGGGCTGTTAAATTAATGGTAGCATGGCAACAGCACCAAAGCAGCCCTTGATTCTTCAAGCTTCATTACTTTGTTAATACTTTCAGAGATTTAATTTTCTCTACTGTTTGTAAATATACATTGTATATGAAGATTTTCTAGTTGGTAGGACTAAAGACAAGTTTGTCATAGTTTTAATTTTATGATTACTATGTGTTTCTAGCAGTTGAATTAGTCCAAAAGCTATTAACACAGTGGACAACTTCTAGTAAATATGATCTTTAACAATAAACTGTTTCTGCAGGATGTGCTTGAGTTTGTGGATGCTGGGTGCAATGGATTTCTCAGCAACATGTGCCTGGTTATTGCCTCCTACAATGATATGTTTCTCTCAAGAGCACAAGTGGAGTGAGTATACCTTCTTCATTCATTTTGATCCGTTTTTATCAATCATTCATTGAAAGTCTTTTATCCTTTTCCTTTGTGTGCTGATTCCACATCTGTCCATGATAAGAACAGTTTGAACGGCATTTTCAGTATATGTTCTTAATTGATGTCAGTCAGGCAGAGGGATTTAGCTTCCCTTTGTGATCAGCCATCCTGTATTTTATCCATATCTACCAGGACATGTACTAGGAGGAGAATTTTATTAACTGAGCTATGCCTGTATGCATAAGTAACAGCTATTTGAAATAATTTGTTCCTTCAGCCGTCCAAGTGCTCAGCCACAGATGAAAATTGTCAGTTATGTGTGTTCATGGATGTATGATGATGTAGGTGTGTCTTAAGAAGGGTAAGCTTACATGTTTTTTAAGTTTTCTATGAAGCACAACCTTATCCTTATCTTGTGCTCATTGTTTTCTTGTATCTAGCACTTGTTTTGTTTATTTAGTACACTTTCTGAGTTTAATTTCCAACTGGGATCACTAAATTTTGTCATTGTCATTATTCACAAATGTGCATAATATTTTACAGTGAGCAAATGGATGCAATAGTTCTTCGAAAACTGGTGCTGTTTGTTAACGATCTAATGGAGCAGTATTTCGACTTTGTAAAACAGCGTGTGCAGCTAGAGGTAAGAAACCAATATTTGTAAGTTACATTGATTGAGAGAAGAAAGAGCAGAATATTTGAGTGTATTGTGACAGGTATAAAATGTTATCCAACTGTATGCTTTTTTTTTTTTTTTATATATCTGCAATTTAACAGCAAGATATTTTTTATCTTGAAACAGCGAGAAACTGGTGATAACACCATCCTTGTTCGGGCTTTGGACAGATTCCATAGGCGTTTGCAGGCCATGAACAAACTTTTACCAGATACAGATTTTTCAAGGTAACCATATATTATCCTTTAAATGTTGCTCATAACCCTAACCCTCATGATTTCAAATGGAATCTATTCTGTACCAGTTCAAAGCAGGACTTCTGAAACATCTGTTTCAAAACCTTTGGTTGCTTGCAGAGACATTCCATTCAATGTAAACACCGATAAATATAATAACAAAAGATGTACGTGACCATATATTACTTTTTCACTTGTAAAAAATCCCTCTCAGACAACAACCCTGATCTTTGTACATATTCTACTGTAAATTTCTAATTATAAGCCATGACTCCCCCCCCACACACACACCAAGCTTTAAATCCTGTGGCCTAAACAGCAATGTGGCTTGTTTGCGGATTTTTTCTGATTTTTCAGATTCCAATTAATTTTTCGATGAGCTCCATGTTAAAGTGATAACTGTTCACTTTGTTACAGTGTTAATTGTTCACATTTTAAAATCAAAGCTGCATACATTTGAAGCGTTCAGATCAGTTGCTCAAGCACACACCCTCATCTTACCGAGTATGAGACGAAATGCCTATGATGCAGTTTTCAAGTTGTATATATATATATGCAGCTTATAAACTAGTGCAGCTCATTTGTGAAAATGTGTGATTTATATACCACTCAATAGACTGAAATTTACAGTAATTTTCTCTCTTTAGTTCAAGATTCAAGATTCTTTATTCATCTGTCACCCTCTAATGGGTATTTAGATATTAAAAATATATCCATATATATTCACACACATTTCTGTCTTTGTATACAGTATCTCTCACTCACATACACTCACCAAAGCTCATTTTTTTACTTCTTCCAGCCTTTTCATGTAAATCTGCATGTGTAATCAAAGCATATATAACCACATGGAGTATTCAGCATCTCAGGCTAGTGCTGATTTACAAAAGTCTGAAAAATAATGCATAACTGAATTTCATTTATTCAGTAGGATAGAGACATGTTCATGTGAGCAGCTCACATAGAAATCAAGATCAGCAAATTTAACAATTTCTTTTCAAATCTCAAAGCATGTTAGATGCCTTGCTTTTATGCAAAGATTCTGTTTGGGCCTTACATGTTATTTCTTGTTTATACAGAGCTGGTACAGAGATCGTTTCAAAAGCCGCCAAAGACAGGGCAGGACATTATCTGCAGATGCTTAAAAGGCACTTTGCAGGTTTGTTTCATTTCTCATTCTATATATTTTGATTCTTTGATTATTAGCAAGCATAAAATAAACTGCTGTCTGAATGTTTTTTTTCCTGACATGATTTTTCTTGAAACAAATTTGACTATATTTTCAGAAAATTATGGCAGCCTTTCAGTAAAATTTCCACCCAAAACTAATAGGTTTTTGTGTCGATGAAAAGTGATGAATCTCAAGTGGTGTGTTTTTGTTAGATTCTTTGACAGACATTCGGCAGAGCCTAGCTGCTCCACGGCTAGTGGGAAAGCAAGATGGTGTAGCAAGACTGGCAGAATTGCTGGCAAACATGCAGTCATCAGTAGTGGAGCAGATGAAGTCTGTCCTGGGTAATTTGCAGGTCTGTGCAGACATTCCTTGAATCAAAGGAGAATAGGCAACAAGGGGTTAGGTTATTGTTATAAGGAATAAGTTGCACAGAGTTAGTTTAATTTATTCCTTGTTACTCCTCATGGAGCATAGGGCCGCAACAACACCTCGCCAGAATTTAGAATCTGTCTGCTTATATTCTATGATGGGATATGTATTTATTTGTGCTAGAATTTCATGTTTTGGTATGAGTCTGAAATACTATTATTGCATTTTTATAAGTTTGATGGATCTTTGGTGGTTCACAGCCAGATTCTGTTCATCTTTGAATTTTAATGTTACTAAATTTCTGTTGCCTTCAAGAATGCATAGTAGTTACATCAGTGAAATAAATTTTCCTATTTTTCAGGCTTTCATAGCCCCAGACATCACATTTGCCATGAAGCCATACTTTCGTAATCCTTTCTGTAACCAGGACGTTAGGGAAGGCTTGGTAGTTGGCTTCATCCGACACATCAGCAATGTCTGCAATGTGAGGTTCTATTGCTTGGATAATTTTTTATTTAAAGAGAATAAAGTAGTGATCTATTTTAATGATAAACTTTTAACATCCCAGGCAAATAAAAAATGTGAATTTTCTTTGTTGTCTCTATTTGAGGAGAGCCAGTTGGTGATAGCACCAAAACCTGTAAAGTAATCTGTGGCCTTTCGCCTTCGCATCAGCTTGGGCCTTGTTTGGCTAACGGTTTGTGGGGAATGTGGTTTGTTAAGTGCATTATGACTGACAGTTTCAAGACATTTTCTTTGTTAAAGCTTGGTTATTTAATATGCCTTTATTTTAGGAGTTTTGTGAGTCTGGCAATGACAGAGGATCAGTGCCACCAGCTCTGCTGTTGATTCTTTCACGCTACTGTATAGATCTGGAGAATGCCACAATTTCATATCTGGTAACTACTCACAAATTTTGGTTTTCTAAGCTTTTTAACTGCTTCTCATTTCCAGTTTTCACATTGTCTGTTCACCGTTTATAAATGGTTTTAGTGACATAGCATTACATTTCATAACAAGAATAGTGAAAGAAAACCCCTTTCTTCTGGTCCTTTTCACATAAGTGAATGTAACACGCCATAAGCACATCACAAAACCACATCAGACACAATTTCTTGTACTATAACCTCTGTTATTTTTCTGGTGCCCACACACACTCTGACCCACAAAATCATTATTTGTATGCATGAATGCATGTACACAACTCTAATCTCTCTCGCTTAAAGAATCACATTAAGGTCTGAAGACAGTTTATTACTTGACTCATCTAGGTAGAGACTCTCTCACAATCACACACAAACACAGACAGACCCACTGGTTCTGTAAGTTTTATAAATTATTTTCCTTGTTTGTTTGTTTGTTTTTTTTTTTTTGCTCCACTGTAGCTATCGTTAACAGAGGAACAGTTTCTTGTTGAAGAGAGAGCAGCTGGAGTGTCAGTCACAGAGCTGTGCAGAATGGCCAAGTCTGCAGCACAGAGACTCCTCAACCATTATGTTCGTGTTCAGGGCCTTAGTATCTCGCAGGTAATAATCTGCTGGTTTGTGGTAAATGAGAGGCAGTCCTGTGACCTTTTGATTGTTGAAAAATGAGGTGTTAAAGGCTGCATTTCTATCACACTCAGCTTTTTGTAAATATTTCTTCTCCTTTACAGTCTTTCATATTTTCTTAGTTGATGAATGAAATCTATAGTAAAATATGTGTATTTCTTTACCAAAATCAAATATGTTTAAAATTAAAAACAAGAGAAAGGGCTCCAACATTATTTTGCAGATGTTGAGAAAAAGTGTAGAGACCAGAGACTGGCTGAACACAATTGAGCCACGTAATGTCCGAGCAGTTATGAAGCGCGTGGTGGAAGATATGACTGCGATTGATTCTCAGGTTGGACAGTTGTATGAAGAAGGGGTAAGAAGAGAGCGAAGCAGTGACTCAAGTCGCCGAACTCATCCACATAGTGTATCCCAAGCAAACAAACGACTACAGTGGAGTTACTCTCCCAGGTAGGCAAGTTATAGAGACAGGAAGCAGCTGAGGGAGAAGAATGTAACATTAGAACTAATTTCCCAGGTAGAACGGTGAGAAAGAAGGAATGAGATATTTTACCAGGGACCTATAAAAACATTTTAGGTTAGAAAAGGAGCAGAGAGGGAGGGAGGTAGGATCGTTAGAAATTCCATACAGTTGAATCGTTGTGCTAGACCGAAAAAAAGGAGAGCCTTCTTTTTGAGGTTTTTCCCTTTGGTCTGTTTTCCACAGAACTTTAGGCAGGATATTTTGGTATTGCCAGTGAATTACATAGCTCAAATACCAGCTCAAAATACGGCTATATTAGTACTGTGAACATTTGAATTTTTTTAATGTTAGGTAATATGTATGTGTTTTGACAGTGTGGACAACAGCCTTATGAGCAACATTCAGAAGTTGTTTTCTGAAAAGATAGAAATCTTCAGTGCTGTGGAGTTCTCAAAGGTTTCTGTGTTGACAGGCATTGTCAAGATAAGCTTGAAGGTATTCATTGACCATGCACTGTTTGATAATCAAACAATGATATCGGCTTAGTGTGCTTTATCAGAAGTGAATCTAACAGTTATGATATTTGCACTTCTGTTGGAATCTGGGAAGGACATTTTTTTTAAAGGTAACTATGGTGAACTTTGAGATTGGCTGTTGTGATGTATTCATTCAGATAAGAATGTCTCAATGCATTCATGTTTCCGGATTGTTGATAGACATTCCTAGAATGTGTGCGTCTGAGGACTTTTGGACGTTATGGTCTGCAGCAAATACAGGTGGACACACATTACCTTCAGCTTTACCTGTGGCGCTTTGTCTCTGATGAGAAGTGAGTATTTTGCATATTATTCAAGTACATACTTTTTAGTTTGCTGTTAAAAATGTTTCCTAAAAATGTTTATCCTATTTTTGCATCGGGGAGGTGTTATTGTGTATCTTCATCGTCAAAACATTCTTACACAGATGTTAATATCTTCACTTAAATGTTTCATTTAGATGATTACATATACTTCCTAACTTCTGTTCTCTGTGCAACTTTTGTTGAGATGAGAAAGAAGATTGCTCTCATATAATATAGAGTCAAATATTTTTGTTGTCAAAGGATAAAACATGAAACACATCTGTTCATGTGCTGCATACACCCATACTTTGATGCAGTTCATGAATGTATAAATAAATGTGTACACCTAGACTGATAAAGTTGCAGCTCACCAGGGTTTAGGGTCAACTAACCAGAAATTTCTAGCTCTGTTCTAGTTAATGTATACACTACACAGATAGTTACTATCCCTTTTGTAGTTGTCATACTGTCTTTGCCCACCTAATGCCATTGTGGCTTGTACATGATGGATGTAGATGGCTCATGGGAACAGAAGTGGCTGATTCTCCATGCAGCTGACAGCTAGATTGTTTGCAAAAACTACAGAAAAGAACTTTATTAGCTGCCTGGTGGAATACAAGCTGTTGCAGTAGCAAAATTAAGTAGAACTGGTGCAGGGCAGTTTGATGGGTGTGTTAAGTTTCTGCTTGTTGAAGGCTTCATAAACATTTGGGATTGTTATCTGTAGATAAAAATGGAGCTGTAACCTTAGGTTAATGTAATTTAGTTTGAGGTTAGGTAAACTAATTTAACTTGATTTCATCATTATTCTAGTGCACCTCTTCTTGTTTTAGCCACAGAAAGTTCTCATATGTAGAAGCATAAGGGCTAAATAGTTACTTTTTCATTTCATATTTGTTATGCCCAAAATGGGAAATGTGAATATATATTGTGTCTAATTGGCATTTGCCATTTTTGTTTAGAGTGTAAGCATAGACACACACAGAGTACACACATTATTACACAGTTCATTACAATCTGGTACAAAACTCTGGTGAAGTATGATGAACTACATTCTTTGTGACAGGACCTATCTCATAGATATTCAACTGTTTTCTCTCTGACTGGATGTTCTATTTAGGATTTTTGTTCCTGTGTTGTACAAGCGTTTCTCAGATTGCTCTTTTAAGTAGGTTAAGCTTAATTTAAATCTGATTGGCAATCAAAAAAAAGACAGGTAAAATATTTATGTGGATTAAATGCTAGGATTTTGCCTTTAATGCTTAACACAGCTGGTGCATGCATAAATATAAATTAATTTCTCATTTTTTGTTGATTTATGTCATGAGGCAGCAACCCTCCTGAGAATCATTTTGCACGTTGCTTAACCTGATTGGTTGCAGCGAAAAACATACATGAAGCTTATCACATATGTGTTAATAATTATTTTCCCTGAGGAAGACTTAATATAAAGTTTCACTGAATACAATTTTCTGCAGTTTTAAAAGCACAAGATTCACGACATGTGAAATAAACCAAAATCCTCTTAGTAAAATGTCCTGCTAGATTATGCCATTCTTTCAACTTAAGAGTGGTAAAACAAAAGCCAAATCTTGTGGAAGACTAAATTAGGGACCAACAGAAACATGGAGAAAGAGAAAGAAAAGACAAGATCTTTTGTGTCCCTCTCTGCTAGATTATAGAGACATTGTTAGATAATTTATTGCGGCAAATTTTAATGTTTGCAAATTCTGAGCAGTGTGCCAATCAGATTTTTTAAGTTTGTTACATTTGCATTTAATTATGTGAATCTTTTCCATATAATTTTTATTTTTTTGAAGGCATTATCTTTTTTTTACTAAGTTTTTGCAGGTTTCCAAATAAGAATATAATTTTTGCTGAATATGATACTAAGTAAATCTGATTTGTGAATTCATAGAAGATGCTGATACCACGAATAGGTGACATTGATTTTGAAGATGATAGTCTCAAGGGGCTGACACAGATTAACCATTCATTGCCTAAAAGTGTTATCTGCTCAGTTTTGTTAAAAAGTGTTACAAGATGACATATCGAAGAATTCTCACAGGGGTTTGTCCAGAAAAAGAGAAAATCACAAATATTTAGAGGTCTGCATTTATTGCACTTCTGCATATACTTTCATATATCTGCAAATACGTTCATATTTTTAGGTACTTGTAGGCTCATACATATGTAAATGCATGATTAGATGTCTTCATGCTTGTAGTGCATCACTATTCTTTATTTAGCTCATGCATTGATCACTGACACACACTGAACTCCCAATTTACCTTCTGAAGTTGCTGATTATTTAAAGTTTCTGGCTTTTCTTGCTTAGCCTTGTGCAGGTCCTTCTGGATGAGATTGTGTGCAGCGTCGTGAATCGCTGTGTGGATCCCATCATGATGGAGCCCAGTGTAAGTGTCAGAGGGACTAGTGATGGCAGTGTAGCTCTCCCGCATACTTTTAAGTTAATTAATAAATGACAACAAAGCTTTGTCATGGCATGCAAGACTTTCTTTAGGAGTACTTAGGGATCAGAGTCAGTTGCATAAGATTTTTGGCTCACTATTGCCATTCATGAAAGTTGCTGTGAACTTCCAAAAGGCTTGTTTGCCTCCATAAATTTATAATGGAAGAGGTGATGCAAATCTGTGTGCAGTTCAGCCCCTACACCAGATCTTTCCATTTCTGACTGAACAGTATGATCCTTCAAGTCCAGGTTTTAATTCATGCTAGTAGAAGGGAAAGGCTTGTAAGGGGTAAGGGGTGGAGGAAATTAGGTCTGAAAAGCAGCTTTTGGCTACATTGGGATTCTCTTTTATCTCTTGTCTATTCCTCCATGCTTGGTCATACCAACTGTTACCATCAGACACTTCCTGTTGCTGTAACTGTATCCTGATCTCTTTCAACAAATATGAACTTGTTTTACCTTGACAGTGAATGTAGTTGAACACACTGGTATATTTTAAAAGAATACAATCAATCAAGTGTACAGAGATTTTATTGCAGGTATCAGGTTACCAGAACAATTGTTTGATTTGTGACCATTCTGTTTGCAGTGAGACTTCCATAATACATGTAAACCAGAGGTTACTAGCAGAGAGTTCATTTAAAAGAATACATGAGTTTAATATTGTATCACTTGTTCCTAATTTTTATTTTACTGTGCTCTTGCTGAACTTTCTGCTGTATTTTCTTTTGTGAACATTGAGTTGATATATAATCACATTTTACAACAATCATTCAGCAGACACTAATTTAAGCATTGGTCAAAATGCATGTATGCAAGTATGAATGTATGCTATTGATATCCTTTAGAACAGTGATGCCCAACCTTTTTCGACCTGCGGGCCATTTCCATTTCCGACACGCGTTTCACGGGCCGCTTCACCGCAAAAATCAAGAATGAAATCCATCGAAAGATTGAGAGACGCCCCTACGTAGGGATAAATACTTTTTCTTCCCTTATTTTTTTTTTCGTTTTTTTAAATATTATGTTCGGTTTTTTTTATTATTAACATGCTGCTTTCCTGTACTGTGGGCAGAAGCGTCGTGGGCCGGATATGTCCCGCGGGACGTAGGCTGGGCATCCCTGCTTTAGAATATACAATATTTTGTAAATGTCTGAAATGAGATAATGATTTTTGTTCTTGGAATTAGTTCTATGCAGAATCATTTATTTCCTTTCATTTTTTTCAACAGGTAATAGATCTCATATGTGAACGAGGATAAATATGCAGCATCTGAGAAATCCAACACAGATGTCTACCATTATTGATTTGCATCAGTAAAGTAGTAAAAGAATTATAGCATATTTAGTTATTAATTTAAAATTATGTTATGCAATATTACATTCAAAAGAGAATATTATGGGAGTACAATAGAGAGAAGCTGAGAGTGAACTTGGGTAAATGATTGTTGGTAGTGAAGAAAGGGACTCTTTTTCTAACATTTTGCTGAGAAAAATGTTTGGCTGTGTGCTATTTCATTCTCAAGAAACGGCAAGTTTGAAAAGTGAATTATGGTTTGGTAGTGAGAGTATGATGGCATGGAAGAGGTGAGAAACTATTCTAGAGGAGAAAGATTTTGCATTGCGAAGTTTTCAAAGCTCACATTTTGCTTGCTGAGAAATCACACTGAACTTGTGCAGCCAGCAAACTATACATTTTGAATGGTGGGCACACTGGATTTTTAGTCTTAGGTTTTCCTTATGATTGATAATTTAATATCAATATATCAATCTTTTTTCATTCTACAATCTTTGATTTGGACACTAAATACAATAGTATTTCTTTGAATACATTAAATCACTGAAGTGCGTGAGGTGGGTGTCCTTGCATATGTGGGAGTGGGTGCATTTGTATGCATATGTTTCTTGCATGATTTAATTCATGATGGTGCTGACCAGCTTTCAAATACACTTTGTTTGTGAACTAAATGTTCGAATCTGTTGTATGTATATAATGTTTGCTATATTGTCTTAAACTTGCTGAAGGGAAAAAACCAACCTTGGTGGGTGAATAAATGACTATTATATCTCAAACAGTTTCAAACAGAGTTCACTTTTTTTAAAGATGCTTGATATATTATTTTTATGTTAAGTTTGCTGCCAAGCCCTGAAGGAAAATGTAATTTGTGATGAACAAAATCAAGGTTACTCAGCTTTTGTTCTGTGATATTCTTGGAATAAATTCACACATACAAAAGACTAAGAATGCCTGTCTACATTAATTTAGTACCATCTGCATTTCAGGGAATACTGACATCTTAGTTAGGAATTCCATTTTAAATTTAAAAAAGAGACTTCCTTAAGATTTTAGTTTTCTCGTCTTGGAGATCTCTTAAATGAATTTAAACTTTGACCTTTACTAACAGCTGTGTTAGCTAAAAATCCTCTTGTCTGAAAATACAAAAAGACAGCGCTCTTTCTTTAGAAATTTTATTACAGCATATTCTGAAGAGTATGAATTAAATTTGTATGTAATTTGATGCCTGACACCATTACAATGTGCACCAACAATATTTTTATGCAGTCATTCCAGAAAATTATTTTCTATCCAAACATTTGGTTGTTCCTTTTCATCCATTGGGAGTCGGCCCTATCAAGTTAACAATATCATTAAAGCTGACGTGTTGATTGCATGTTGTAAGGATAACAATACCAAAATGCCTTAAAAGCTTTAAAAGCTTTGTTGGACTCCAAGCCCATCGTCCAAGAACTTTCGTGGAAAACATTCTAAATTTAAAACAACTCAAGTGTAGCGAGTTGAAGATCTGCTGCAAGTTCCGCCCTGTAGTAAGGACCAGAACCACGGGACATGACAAGTTATCTTCCCGCGGCACTAGTACTTAGTAATGGGCCAGAAGTTAGGGCGACGCATGACGAGCTCCCCTCTGCCGAAACATGTTCCTATGTGAACTGCTTTGTAAACATGCAGCTCAAATATCAGTTACGTAGATAATGATGGTACCTTACCAGCGGCACCAACTTGCTGGTAACTTAAAACTCACTGGCGACTGCATCTGTGGCTAACAACTGGTGTCTCCCTGCCAGCCTCTGGATGAGGACCCACGAATACCTCAACCTTCGGCTAGAAATACTGATGTGGGATTAGCATCCTGGTGGCTTGACAAAGGAAGATCAATAAAACGTGTAATTTGACACATCTGAGCACAAAACACGTTTAGCGGTTTCTTCCTGGTATAAGATGTCCCACAGATGGGATTACAGACAAAGAGTTGACGACGAGTTTAAGCGGCTTTAGAAGGGCGGCAGGATGAGATAACGACTCAATGAGACAGACGCCAGAGGTCGAGATGTATGCTGTGTTTTACCAGACATTCCGCAGATGTGTATTTTTTTATGATCGGAGTTTTGAGATTGACGTAGGTGGAAGAGATGACGGAAGTACAGACATATTTGACACCTGCTGTCACATCTATGTTAGAGGATGATGATGAAAAGGGAGGAGTTTGTGATGGGAGTAGGGGAAACAAGATTCTTTCTTCCTCTCAAAGTTTGTTTTTACTACCTGCTAAATGAGCTTTCAAGGTGAGTAAATGACAGACCAACCTTAAGCAGGGATGAGCAGGTAGCTGACAAGTCATACCTGCGGCACCACTACTTATCGCCGGCACTATCACCACACACAACTAAGTCAGCAACAACGAAGTCAACGACTTTTGTCACCAACCATCGCGTGAGTCACCAACCAGTGTCACCGCGCAACAGCTGTCACCGGCACTTGTCTGCAGTCGAGTCACCGCGCAGACACACGCTTGGCTGGGTCAGTGATTGCTGGCAACAGCTGAATCTGCGACAACGATCACCTACATCTACAGCACATCAGCATGTATACTGTCCCCCCTGTGGACGGTGTCTTTCAAACTCCAATGTTTATTTGATTATGGGTCATTTTGCTTAAATTACGAATATTGTGAATTCCCCGCATTTTGTAGAGTGCACTTACACTCATCCACGTGGGCATTACTATGTAAGCAGTATATAGTGTTAGAGTTGTGTTTGTTAGTTACATCTTACATGGCAGTAAGAATGAACGCCAGTACGCACCATAAATCGTGACGTCTACAAGCCCCAGGAGGAAATGCAGCGACTACTCCATCAACGACTGAGCTTCTTTGCCACTCGCCTGTTTCCCAGCCAACGACACGGTGAGGGTGGACCACTCCACACGTGGGCCGCTTTGTCAGGTTTCTGGCCCCAAAGGCCGGCCGTCGTCTGCTCCGCGTCGGATCTCATGGTCACAGCTGATTGAAATATGAGACGATAAGTCGAAAGAATGAGTGCACAGTCTTCCGCCGTGAGAACAGGCGCGTGTGGCTGGGGCGTGAGCGCACCGCCTCACGTGCAGCCATGTGTCCCCAGACCACTCATGGCGCGCATGTTCTGATCCAACAACCATAGTATAGCTTGTGATGGGTATCAAACAACAGTGCAATTCGGGAATCATTCCTTAACGTGTTCCAGCTGTCTCTTTTCATGATTTCTGTGTGTGTGTGTGCGAGCCTGCATAAGCGGGTGAGTATAGGTTGATGGGAGGTTCGTGGACATGTGTTGTTGGATTTTTTTTTTTTTAAGAGGTAGGGATGGGAGAGGAGGAGAGAGACAGTGGTGGAGGGTGGTGACATGTCGGAAAGGAGAGTAAGATTCCCTTTATCTGATGTATTATCGGAAAGGCCGATATCACACCGCAGTCAGCAGTTAAAAGCAGACATTTCTCCTGGCCGTCCGGATTTGTTCCACACTTGCTGGGAAGCTTAGTGGGTAAAGATTCAGCTTGCATGGCTAGTGATATCCAAGGTCTGGATATAGAGCAATATGTGAATGCTCTGACAGGAGACGGACGCGCATGCCAAACATCAATAACTTCTAAAAATCGAATACAAAGCTAGATGGAAGATACTACAGGACATCAACGTACAGTTGGGTGGGTGGGTGTGTAGGGTGGGGGTGGCACAGGTAACAGTAATTTGTTATTAAGTACTTACTACGATTTTCCGATCTCAAAGCTTCGCAGAAAGATTTGCTAGGTTTTACAGTTTTATATACAAGCTCTCTCTTTCATCTCTCTCTCTCCCTCTCACACACATCACATGTAATCGGGTTCTGCAAGTACGGTGCCACCCACCTTGTTAAGTTATCACGTGCAGCCATGTCAGTTCCTTCAGTTACAAGACGAGGTGACACGCCCCTCTATGGTCCTGGTGCAGCGCTGTCGAAAAAGTTGTCAGTCCTTGATGCGCGAGGGATGAAGAGGATGGGTGGAGCGCATCGCTTCTTTGTATGCGAACAGTTGCCACTTCTTCGGTCGATGGCGAAGGACCTTGAATTGCATTTAAAAAATGTACCCGGTTAAACTTAAGCGAGCCCGAGGGAGGAGAATGCGACAAAGGAAAAGCCTGTCCTCGGAACCTATGGACTTCACGATGCGTAAGTTATAACCGACGAAGAGTCTGGCAGGCTGCGACACCTGGCGGGATGTTGCTCAGAATTATGACGTTGGATAATTTCAAGCTGTGCACCACAAAAGAACTGAACGCGCTCGACAGAGTGGCCGCCGTTCGATTAATCGATAGAACGTGGGGTGGGAGGAGGGGGACATCCTCCCTATTCCCCAATCAGGGTAATAATAAGTGGGTGTGAGGGATGAGCGGGGAATGGGCAGGCCACCCATATCATTGGAAATGGAGCTCACGCCTGACCGCGTGGGCAGGTGACATGCTTCGGCACAGCGTCGAGTTTACACGAGCGCTCATACATCCTTTTATGTAAAGTACCCGTGAGGCAGATGTATGAAATTTATGGGTTCTGATATGAACAGAATGAAGATGTCAGCACTCATCCCAACTCATACAAGGCGAGGGCGAGGAGAAGGGGAAATTAATATTTGCTAATCACTTGTCGACCTAGACCTTCACATGCAAACTTGTCATCTGATCCGCACTGTTGGGAAAACATTCTAGACAGTCCGGTCGTGAGGAGACTGCACAGGGTCATGTTGCCAAAGCTGCCTAAGTGCAAGAGAGCAAGTCCCTTTTGAAGCAAACATACATTCTTGTGATTTTTACCTCCTTTGCATGCGAAAACTGTAAACATAAATCTGTAGTTATAAAAGTGACCAATCACAACACCGACAGTTGAAATGTTTAGCCAATGTGCATTGTAAACAAGCATCAAAGAGGGTAGCAAAAAAAAAATTGTCTTATAATTAGCAGGAATTTAATTTCTCGGTAAGCCGTTCTCTTTCCCAATCTCTTTTTCGAGCTATTTCATTAGATGTTCGATTTAAAACAAACGATGGCACTTTAGATATGAAAAGACTCGCAAATTGGTTCTCAGAATATGTCCCAGTGCTGTATATGCTGTGGGCACAAAGAAAGATACATGGAAATTACAGAGACTTGCATGCAACATGTGTCCTCAAACAGTAATAATATTTTTATAAAGGATAAATGAGGTCGTAAATGAGCCCGAAGACGAATATTCACTTCAAGTAACTGTTTTATGACACCAAAGACCTGTGTGAAAATTAAGGGTGTGATGGAGGTCCAGAATGCTACCATTGGCATGCAGTCTTGAAGTTTGTAAGGTCAGACAATTATACTCCCATAATTTGGGCGGAAAAGTGAAGAACTGCACCTGTGGTACAAGACCATGTGTCCCAAAGAATCAGAAAATCGCAGAACAGACCATTGCAAGATGAAACCACGAGAAAGCACCTGAAAAGAGCGATGTGCACATGACGAAGTGCCTCAGCTATGGATTCTTGAAAATAAAAGAAGTCCATAGATCGACCGTGGCGGTCTGGTTCAGATTTCGTCTCGTGCTTATTATTCTATTTCTGCATGTGATGCCTTTTGACATTGTCAGCTTATAGTCATTATTACTGCTGACTCGTAGCAAACGAACCTCCTCACACCGAGTAGAATACGACTTGACACCACAAGACTTCTTTCAAAAAAAAAAAAAAAAAAAAAAAAAGTTAGATTACAAAGCAATAATTTCAGGTACAACCCACCTTCCATTTATCGTGATAATCTGGGAAATGCGAGGTTTCTGTCCTTCCTTCTTCACACACAAGTAAGCAGTAAAAGCTGGATGATGTGTGTGACAAGCACTATAGTAAGAAACTAAGAATGACAGCACACACTAAGTCCCAAACGACGATAAAAGTCTGGAAGAGGATGTCACTTACCTGCTCGCAGTCGGGAGGCAGTCAAATGCGCGAGCTTCAGCGAGGGAGGTTGATGTCTTTATTTGCCCCGCCTTCCTGCACGGTTCTTGACGACTGAATGGAACAAGCTGTAGCAGACGACACGGGGCTCCAGTAATCAGGCCCAGCAGGCGCGCTCACGGCCACGCATACCCGTTTGCTTTTCCCGCCCAACCCTACCCCAGTTTCGATCCACTAAACCCATCCCATCCCCTTGTCTCTCCGCTTGGCGCGCAGTTCGTTTTGGAGATATCAGCCGTGGAACACGCGCTTTCATAATTTTTAATGTAAGAAACACAAACACAAACACAAACACACACAAACACAAACACACACAAACAAACACATACACAAAAGGAGGATGTTTGCGGTAGGGTGTACAATGAAGTGCCCTTATAATAAAGTCAGTGTTGAATATACGCACACAAAAAAAAGTTAAAGTAATAGAAGAGCGCGTGTGTGTGTTTAGGGCAGTCTGTGACAGAAGGGCATGAAACATCTGGTTCTGACAAAATGACTGAAGGACGGGTGGGTGCGCGTCATGAGTGCATGGGGTGAAGGCCAGGTGGAACACTCAATCTTGCCGGTGAGTGAAGATAAATGTTATGGGCGGCAGCTTAACTACGTATATATATCGTATACATCAACTGTTGCTTGTATTTCGTGCTGCACCTTTATTGTTATGTTTCATTGATATGCTTCTATAACACTGTTTATAACAGATCACATTAAAAAAAATTAGTGCACGGTGATTGGCTGGTTATATTATTATCTTTCGTTTCGTACATTTAGAGCAAAAAGTGCTTAAAAAACAAACAAAACCAACACACAGTACTTTAGAAACATATATACGTGCTTATACTGCTTTCCCACTAATATATATATTTTTCGTTGTCAGACAAAACAAATAAATGAATCAAAGCAGTTCTTGTTTTCTCAAATTTTATTTCTCTTCCATAATCAGAGGTTTCACAGCAAATTCTTCTGGAATTTAGTCTTATTTCCGATGTCATTATATCATATGCTTTAGTTTTCACACAGGAGTAAGCAATTATTTCTTGCAGAATTATAACAAAGGCAGAGAAGTGTGGTCGTCTTGAAACTGAGCAGCAAAGACACTTCCATGATCATATTCTTGAAAATATAAGGAGAGTCAGCAGCGCTCTGTCATTAGAGAATTTGAGAATGGATACAGTGCATTTAAAAAGGAAACGTCTGGCATTCTAGACCCCCTAAAACTTAAATAAGCTTAATTATCACCCTCTTCACCCTGCCCACCTCTTCTTTTGCTGTCAGTATATATAATAGTAGAGGTGACGACATCATAGAAATTTCGAGAAGACCTCCCCTACCCCGGCGCAGTCTGTACACCCGGCACGTGCACAGCGCAAGCAATTCTCTGAATGTCCTCCCTCCTAGCTGAGTAGCTCACGAATATTTTGATGCTCTTTGTCACGGCCCAGACCTCATCAACTTTCAGCAATCACTTTGGGGTTTGTTGTTTTGTGTATCGCTCATAGATCATTGTTGTTTATACCGGAAGTATAAGCCACTTATACCCATCCATGCCTAATATATTCTGAGGACTTGACAGCAGCTGGCTAGGAAAACAATGGGATATCATAATAAAAGGCAAAAGAAGAATGAAAATTTGCTATTCTTTGTAAGGAGTAAAGATAAAGTATCAGGAAAAGCATGAGGATGAAAAAATAATCGACAAAAGAAGTGACGGTTTCTTCGAGAAATGAAAATAAACATATCTAAACCTGCCAAACCTGTGCCCTCCTCTGTACAGTTGTCTTGAGCAAAATTGTGAAATAATCTTCGTAAAAAAGCGATTGTTCATGGTAAGAAGTGAGTGTTCTTGGAAAAAAGGTCGTGTGTGTGTGGAGGTTGCTGAGATGGAATGGGAGTGAGTTGTTAGGGACCTCGCTTTTCTCGGAGTCAGTTTTGTGTCTTCATCTCTTATTCCTTCTTTATCTTTCCCCAACTGGCAAATCCAGAATGCTACGTACAGTGAGCACACCAAAGTGCTTTGGATGGAGGAGCTGAAGTGCACGGATCACCGCCATCTTGTGAACACCACATGGAGCATTTGTTTTTCTGTCAATGCCCATTGTAACGGTCACAAAATGGCAGCACCCGATCAAGAGCAACACATTTCTCCTCCCGTCATCGCACGAACTCTTAGCTATTACAAACTCACCCAACCAAATCCAGCTTTAATTAACCACCTAGAGAGTAATAATATTATAGACTGTATTAAAAAAAAGGGGTGGGGGCTTTTTTGTGTTTTTGTGGAGTGTGTATGCACGTATGTGTGTTCATATGTGTGTGCATGCGTGCGTGCTCAAGGGTTTAAGGGAGGGAAACGCACAATCACAGAAAATAGTGGAGTATGGAGGATGAAGTAAGCAAAACCGGTTGTAGAATCAGAGGAGCTGATCTAAAACTAATATTTTTTCTAGGAAAAAAACACGCGAAAAGTACACGCACCAACAGTCTTAATCAGAGAATACACCATTTCGACGGTTATCCAAATAAGCGGAAAACGCATCACTCCCAAATATTGTTTTCAAATTCGACCATGAAAAGACGTGACACATTCGGCGTGTGTGGCAACAGCTGTGCAGTTCCCATGGCAACAAGGTGCTATTATCTAGCGGGGGCTAATTACAAGCAGGCAGCAGGACCAGCAGCGGTGTGAATAAAGAAAGGGAGGTTAGCCGGCTGAAGCCGCAAGGTGGTTGTACAGCTTGTTAGCGCCCCGAACGGCATCAGAATGAATGAGGAGATGAAAAAATTCCTCCTCCAAATTATTTTTAAAATGGTCGAATTCAAAACAAGTTTATCGAAAAGTGAGATGCGTAAAAGGGCAAGAGACGGGTGTCGTAATGGTGAAGAGTTCACTCGTCCCCGCTGAATCGAGGATGGCAAGGTCTCGGGACATGGGCACTTCTCTCTGGAGGTGACACCTGTTCGCAGGATTGGCCGGAGGACACTTCCTTCTCCCTCCCACATCAACCTCTCCAACGTTGATACATAGTATGTGACCCTGACATATTTTAAGTAAGCCCACCAGTCAATGAGATGTCTAAAAGATGACACTCTCTCCTTCAGGCGAGTGCAGTCGTCGTTTTCTATTATTCTGATGTAAGTCCAGACAAAAACTTCCATTTTTCAGAGGGTAAACGACCATTAAGGAGCATAGCCACACCCAGACAGCCTTCTCCATAACTCGACTAGCACTGGGTCTCAATTTTCTGAGGTAGTTCCTGACCTTCAGGCAAAGTAACTTCTCACTTCACTGGGCCTCTTGTTGTCATCCTTGTCGGCCTTGAAGGTCCTGATACCAGAGCCCTGTTCATATTGCAGCATCTCTTTACAGCCCCCCTTTTCATTGAAGAGTAACAGGAACTCATTCCTATCCGGGAAGCCAATTTTATAACTCGACTCGCTTGTAGGTGGAGGTTACCGAACATCATAGACAAGCAACAAAGAACTTGTGTCATGCAGTTTGTGGTTGTATTTCTCCTAAATTTCCTTTGTAAAATCTGACCAAGACATCTTATAATACGGCTTTGTCAAGCAGCTTCACATTTCAAACAATTGTCCCATTGTGATTTTAAAAACTAATTGACTCGAACGGAATACTGACATGAAAAGTGCTTTTTTTAAAATGTATGAGACAATGCATCCGGGAAAACATTTTTAGTATCAAATATGATTGCCTATGCATACGTTAAAGTACTGGCTGCTATTCACTCGAAAACAGCATAATGTTGAGATCTAGTAATGTGATTAATGTATGTCGCGAGTAGCCTAACTTACCTTAAATAACTTATAATGAGCACGCGCACGCGCACGCGCTCGCACACACACACAATCCAGAATTGAACACATTGTCCAAGTAAGGAGGCTGGTTCATTGTTAAATATACTAGGTGATATGTAAGATAATCTTCAGTTTAAAGTACAATTAAGTTACAAGCTCGCGTGAGCTTTGTTATTTCAGAATCGACAATTCACGGAACTTTTGACGAGTGTGTGCTAGAGAAATATGAGAATCATATATTACCATCAAGTATTTCAGTTTACACACGACGAAGTGAAGAGTTTTTCGACGTGTACGTTTGATGTTTATTGAGAATGTATAAGCACATATCTACTCGACACCGATGATTTGGTTGTACCACTAAAAGCCCAAGACAAGATATACAATGTCCAAATACAGAAAACACACGCTAATGAACAAAAGAGCACGATAAAGCGCAAAACGACAATGTTGAGAACGAAAGTCGTAGACAAACCCCAGTCCCTGGATTATTCAGTTGGGGAAAGAAATCGTGTACAATTTAAATATCATTGCCTAAACTATGTACGACCCTCTCCATGTGTCGACTGCAACTCGAGTTTGGGTCCTGACGAGCCTAAACCCACCTGGTTGCAGACGAGCTAAAGCCGCGCGCCAGCAGGTGACGCGTTTGTTCACGTGGTCCTCACAGGGGACGCGAGTGCAGCAGCTAGCATGTCGGACGCGTCAACATACACAAGAGATAGAGGCCGTCGAGAGTCATTACCTTATGAAACACAAAGGTAGAACAAGAGGAAAACAAAACCAGCAGCTGCAGCAGCAACAACAACAATAATCATACCCTGCGTACGTTTGTGCGTGACCTACCTGAACAGGTGAGAGAGAGGTTTCGCCTGCTTCACTTGCACGTGGCTGTCCGGCCGGAAGTGCAGTCGACGCACCGTTCACCCCGCTTATGTCCGCCCGCTTACAGTTATAGTACACAGCTCACCTCGGTTTCTGCATGCACGTGCATGCAATAAATAGCTACGTGAAAGTTTGAGCGTTAGACCACGCGACATGGCGCAGCACTGTACTTCAGTTCGTCTCGTCACATTGCATGAATAGGTTCGAAAGAAAATTTAAAATAAAAGTACACACGAACGAAGGAAAGGAAAAAAATAATCAATTCTCTTTTTATTGCGTAGCATACAATCGATCTTTGTTGCTAACACATTCTTGCGTCCCTAAATTCTAAATGCAGAAAGAAAGAGCAGTACTAAGGTAGTTCAGGAGGGGAACGATCCATCTGAATAATCAAGGGTGTTGGGGGTAGGGAGGGGTCTTAAACCTAGCCCAGGCATGCTGCTAAATAAACGCAGACAAAAACTGGCATTTACTAAAAAGTTGCAGAGAGAGAGAGAAATTGAGAGTAGGACATTACACTGTAACGACAGAGGAGCAGGGAGCGTAAACTGTTTCTAATGCTGCTCTATTACAGAGCGGGTATGACATAATGATCAGGGTGTTTAACTTGGCGACATGCATGGGCAGACAACTCGCCGTGGGGGCCTTCCCCCGAGCCACGCACGTGACACTGTGGCGACCGTGGAGGGCGAGAGAGGATGCAGCGTAAAGCGTCCTCCCGCCCCTGCCCTCCCTACGGGGGCCATTGTGACATCTGGTGTCATTAATAGGGCTAGCCGCATCGCCCAGTTTCTGTGAAGCTGAATTCGTTATAGACGCACGTGCAAATGTAAATAAAGCAATAAACATACTCTTCTCTCTTCATTTTTCAATATCTGTCTCTTTATTACCTCTCATCCTAGGTTCTGTCTCTCGCTCTCTGTCATAGCCCTCTGTCTGAATGAAGGTGGTAGTTCGTAGGCGCACGGTATTTTTGTGTCTTAGTTTGTGCTATGTGTATATGAAATGTGCTTTTTGCAGGCAGATGTGTAATCTGTTATAGGTAGTGTGCGTATGTAAAGCGAGCGCATATGTGTGCATGCATGCACATGTGTGGCACGGGGGTATCAGTGTCTCCTCCAGGCTATCCACATTTTTTTGCTACATATAAACTATTAGGGATATGGTTGCTAGACTAATATTTCCTCTTCAGGATTAACTGTAACAATGTATCCAGCAATGTAAACAGGTGGTCCTTTTCTAAATGGAGTTCCACGAAGGTTATAACTGTGAGAGAGAGAAAGCACCCAAGTGTTATGGTGATATAAAAAACTCTGTTCTGGGAGACACAGGAACTGTACAGGCAAAGCTCCCAACACTTGTTCATCTCTGGCCGTATACGAGAACCACAAAAAGTCAGACTTCCAACTTCAGGGTTAGTTTTTTTAATTCAGGAAGTAAGACCTCCTGTTTCAAAAAGAGTTTTTTTTTTTAAATAGACAATGTAAGGTGATCTTCAATGCGTTATTAAACAGAAACTTATTGTAAACTTAGTTTAGTACATCTGAGTCGGCACAGGCCCTGATATCAACTGATTGCCACTCGCATGGTATACCATCACCTGTTGCAAGTCCAGCATCCCGTGACAATACTACTGAAGCTCCACGTTCCGCATGAGTTGCTAGCAGACAAACTGTAGTTAATATTGAGCACAACAAGCTGTCAAGTCTCTGCGCTTATTGCCAATGTGATAGAGAAGGGTACAGTGACCGCAGTCGCTTATTGACAAATCGGCCTTCAGATAGCCTGCATACCCGACATGAAGCTGTCACTGCACCCGTGTCAGCAGGTGCTGCAACGACCACCACCACTGCCATTGTCACCAACAGCAGCAACGTCCACCGGGGCTGTCACGCACCGATGCGAACAGTGTAGGATGTCGCAGGCAACAATGGATTCCTAGGAGCAACGGCTGCAGTAGCCATTAGCGTCAGCTGCGATCAGACCAACGGTGGGGAAGTATTGTCTCAGCCTGATACCAGCTGTTGCAATCAGCGCCTCCCCAACTCCTCACCCGCACCGGTGTGCTCTAGCCAACCATAACCTTCAGGCAACCTCCCGAGTCTGCATCACGGGTAGACAGACCTGTCTGCTTCATCCTACTCCTGAGGTCATAACTGTGTGTCTCCTCCTCCTCCCCCCCCCACCCACACCAACATTGCTACCCTGTTTGAAACTTCATAATGTCAGATGCTCTATAAGAATATATAGTATAGGCACATGGTT
The DNA here is from genome assembly GCA_004794325.1 of Pomacea maculata. Lineage (NCBI taxonomy): Eukaryota > Metazoa > Mollusca > Gastropoda > Architaenioglossa > Ampullariidae > Pomacea > Pomacea maculata. Next base: position 56,082 of record SRHC01000036.1, on the reverse strand, counting down.
AAGGTCTTTATAAGTATATTAAAACATATGCACACACATACATCTACCTATATACATTGTGTGCGTGTGTAAATAGATAATATTAAATAATAAATAAATTCTTATTTATTATTATGTGTGCGTGCGTGTGTGTGTCTAGTCGGGGTGGTGAAAAGATACAGAACTAAAACATAAACACAGCTGCCACAGTCTTTGACGCTAGCCAGATGATAATACTGCACTATACCACCAAGAAAATGGTATGATAATGGTGAAGTCCTCACTAACAAGAACGAAAAGACATGAGAACAAATCACACTGCTGGTTGGAGATTTCCCCCCATTATACACACATATTAACAGATGTTTTATTTCATGTCGTTAATATGATAACGGATGGTTTGGCAGTAAAAGGCTTTTTACCTAGAGGTATTTCGCACTATGAGGGGAGAAGGGAAAAGATAGCATAACCTGATTAGAACGGAAAATTGAGATAAAGAGAAAGCAGTAAAACACCAGTTACATTCTGAGAGACTATTTAACAAATAAATTAAAATCGGTAACTGATAGGTTGAAATAACTACACAACCGAAAAAGCTTATTTCTCAGATGAACGTGCATCGGGATGATATTGACAGCAGTTTAGGTGTATAGTGTAAGAACAATTACCTAGCGACATTAAAAAAAGGAAAATTCCATAGAGGCTTACAGGTCTATGCAAAAACTGTACTCCTGCAGTTTAATTAAGTGCGCATGCGCAGACAGTTTATAGCGCCACAAAGGAACGTGACGTGTGTTTGGTGCTGGTGGCCTGCCATCTTGCCGACGACAGCTGCGACTGCTGATCGATTAAAGTGACACGTGCAACAGGCTGCAGTCGCCCACGGCGGACAGGAGATACGGCGCTGAGGGTGGCAGACAAGAGGAGAAGGAGACGGAAAAGGGTGTTTAATAGTTGACAGGACCACGAAGACGCAGTGGTAGGACCGGAGCTGGGCAAGAATGGGACGTTTATGGAGGCGAATGGCGGATAAAGAACGAAGAGATTGAAGGAACATTCAAGTTTCTGTGTTTAAATGACATTTTCATGAGAAAGTGCATTACGAAGCCCAAAAATATGGGAAGTCTTGTAGGTAAAATATATTTTAGGAACTGTTGATGGTTAGCTGCGTGTAGAAGATGGGTTACAATAGGTGGAGCAAAATCGCTCTTTTCTTTGCTTTTTTATCTTCAGGTATTCGTTGTTGGGGGGGGGGGGGGAAGAAGAGAGAGAGAGAATGTTTCAGTGGCAGACCCTAATGAGCTTCGTACCAGCGATCTTCTACTTGGAACTTAACTCAAGCGCGCAAGTCACATCAGTACGGAGCCTTAACTGTTTTGAAAGAAGAGAGAAGGTTAAATGAAATGGAAGTATAATTCCAAAAAAGCGAGAGAAGGAAAAAATACAGGACGAAATAGTTATGTACGGATTGACATTTAGAAATGTAGGATGGTCGTTAGAAACAGATTTAAGAAAGCAAGACATTTGGGGAAAATGACGGAGAAGGAATGGGTATGTGACACTTAAGAGAGGCTTAGAAACACATCGTTCAGTCTGAGAACAGGTTGCATCGAGATTTGTCTTCAGCTAAAGAAAAGATGGACACAAAAAAGTTGTATGGTAATCACGATCTGTAGTGGGTGGTCTGATGGCATAAAATAAAACGATAATCATCACTGCATTCAGGGTTCGACTCTCGTCTCGCGATACAACTTTTTGTGACACCTGTTTATATGGATGACCGTCAGGAATGTTCTCTAAATATTCCTCCCCGTTATTCACTTCTTTTCCCCTCTCCAATAGTGAGAAAAAATCTTAAGGTTGAAGCATTTTTCTGCTTTATAAACCAGCCAACCAGCCAACCAACCAGACGTAGCGTCACGGTCCTATGTTCTTACTAAAGACGGGATGGCGGTACTTTTTTTTTTGCCAGCCTCGTTTTGAGAGTTGGCCGTGTCGCATTTGTGAGCGCGCACGGACGCGCGCGGGGAGGGAGGGGGAAAGAGAGAGAGAGAAAGAGAAAATACACGTACCGGCGAGGTGGCGTGAGTGGCTTGAAAAGCTTTAGATTGTCAAAAAGATATCTTCTAGTATATTTGAACTGCGTTGGATCAATATCTGACATAGACTTGGTGGTATTCTTTTTGAGAATTTCTCTGTAAGAGTGACTGCACTTCTCTTAAATTAAAAAAATCAGTTCACATTACTTTCTTTTTCTTACTTCAAAAACACAGGCAGCAGCACCTTCTCTTTTTTACAAACAAGAGGAAACACAGAGGGGGAGACACATAAATTAAAAAAAAAAGAGCGAGACAATAAATCTTATTTCTGCAGTGCTTGGAAAAACATCAAATAAGTAATTTCTTATCCAAACAGACAAGGGTGAGTGCACATCTTTCCATTGGGCAACAAATTGAAATGGTCAAAATAGGAAATATTTGGATTTAAACGTTATTGCGATATCCCCGTTATATGCTTACTCAAAGCACTTGTATCTGAAGAGCACCGCGGAGTAACTGGGGCAACAGTGAAGCACGATCTTCACAAAGGTAACAAGGGACTAATAAAACACCCACGAACGCGCGCGCGCATACACACACGCGCGCGCACACACATTTTCACTAGCTCCCTGTCTTTTTTTTTCCTCTCTCTCTCTCTTTCAATCCTTCTCACACACTCATGTACGAAGAGTTTGAAGAAGTAAAAAACTACCCTAGTCATGCTGTGGATCAAATATGGACTAAAGTTTAAAATGTGTAGCAGATTTTTCAGGACTATAAGAGAAGAATTAGCAAAACGTGAAAAGCTGCTACATGGGACGAAACAGTTCAATGAAAATGGTTTGAAAAAACTACAGCCCATTCTGCGGCCCCATGCTCGTCAAAGAAGCAACAAGAAATGAACTAACTGACCATTCTAACATCTTATGGTGGTCTTGCAGTACAGGAAAACTAAAGCAAAATGAAAAGTAAACTTTACTTTCTAATAAATACATCTGAGTTTTGTTAAAAGTATTAAAGTATTTTTTGAAACTTACCTGAGTAATAGGAAGGTAAATGTGTAGTTTCGGGATGGCGTGCAGTCTTGTATCGTGTGATGTGCAGTCTACAGTCGGAGACGAATGGAATGCTGTAAGAGCTCGTCTGAAAGCTGTGCTTCATCTGCTGATGTTGTTTCGAATGCTGTTCACCATGACGAAACCAAAAGAATGACCAGTTCCATTCGGATTTTTTTTTCTTTCTTTTTCTTCTCTGGATGCATTGAATAACAGCTTGATGGTTTAAAATTTCGTCTAGGCAAGGCTAACTGTGCAACTGATGATTCGAAAACGATCATAATCCATTGTCATGTCATTTTTAAACCTTGCTTGCTCTGGTCATGCCAACTAAACTGGTGTAGTAAATATGAAGTGTGAGATCTCTAAACAAGTGGTTCTAAGAAACGAAACCTTCCAGAACCGGAAATGGTTCGCACATACGATCGGCAAATCGCATCCGTTTTTTTCCTCCAGTCCTGTCCACTCTTTGTTTCCATGCCATAGATAAGGAACATCTCCTTATTACAAGACTTTTAAACTCTCTGTCTCTCCTAAAAATTCCGTTAAAAGTCTTTGCTGCAGATTGTTGCGCCTGAAGCTGGAATTCCGTCAAAAGGTGACAGTTTGAAGTGCGGGAGAAAAAGATTGTCTCGTGCTTTGATAATTCGCAGGTCTGGCGGCCTGTAGCAGTGGCTGCGAGTGTTGCTGTGCACATGAGTGAGTCCCCAATAGTGGCGGAGGGACAACACATGTTGCAAGTTGGGTGTCAGGAGACAAGTGCGCGTGTGTCGGTGACAAGAGTGGGGGACACTGCTGCGGAGTGTAGCGAAACTGCCATGGCCGGCACGGCAGGCCGGTAGCATCACTACGACGCCGCTGGTCCCTTCTCACCCGCATCCGCAAAGCTAACTAAACACGTCGCCGCGGGTTCAAACCTGGGGCTGTTGGAGACTACCAATCGAATTGTTCAACGTGGAAAAATTCCGATCCAGCCTTAGATGCACACCTTCAATTTTTCGCTTTCTTCCTCCACCCTCACCACTTCCCCCTCCCACCAAAACCCAATAAAATTCTCTCATATTCTATTTCACTTCGTCCTTTCATCGACCTTTTATCATGATACCCTCCCCTTCTTTCTTCATTTACATCTCCTCCCTTTTCTTTGCTGGTTTTCTTTTGGTTATGCACACGTGATCGATCGAAATATGCATCATCTCTTTTAAATATACATTTTTTAAAATTTATGTTTTTATAGTTTTTTTGCTCTGAGAAGCACGAGCTGTTACCATGCATGATGGTGATCATCCCCGTATCCCAGCATGCTGTGGAGGGACGAGGCCTGCGCAGTGACAGGCTGCCGGCGTGCCAGGGTGGTGAAGGGGGTGGGAACGAGATGGTGGACAAACTGCAGCAGTTTTGCCATTTAATGTCCTTTGAAGCAGCTGTTCAAAACTTACAGCAGCGCCTGGTAATCGTCGACCCAGGAAATAAATCTAGCCTAGACATCCACGCAGCACCGACTTGGAGGCCATTGTTCCTCCCTCATTTATTCCTTTCTCTCCCCCCATTACTCAGATCGCGTATAGTCCGCGGTTTGGTGAGCTGAAAAATGACCACATGCTGACATGATTTTGAGGTCTATAGTACACGGTCTAATAAAGTTAAACTGACCACCTGTCGGCACCATTCCTCGGCGTCTAGTCAGTACATACACCCCTTGAAAGGTACCGACTGCCGAGCTGTCTACGAATGCTGGTCATCGAGGGTGGGTGAGGGTGGGAAACAGCTGGATACAGCTGCAGACAAAGGTCGCTACGTGGTAACAAACGTGATGATGTTACGTTGGAAAATCCTGTCCATCCTGGACATTGCTGTGGTGATTGTTGCAATCGTGATGCAATTGTTTACCCAGCAGCTGTCATCTTTGGAAAGGATGGCTCCCAAGTACTTAAGGCTGTTCATACCTCGACCTGTACTTCCTTCATGTCAATCTCTGCGTTGCCGTTGCCGGTGCCGTTGGTGTTAACCAAGATTTTGCACTTGTCAGTGTTGGTTTCCATTCAGTAGGCATTCATATTATCAGTCTGTTAGTAAGGTTTTGCAATTTGATATTGGTCCTCGCCAGCACATCTATATTGTCTACAAAGCTTAGATTGTATAGGGACCTCCCGCCGATGAAAATGGACATGTGATGATCGTGAGGGTTTCTCGTATGATCTTCTCCAAAAATATGTTGAAGAGTTCAGGCGATAGGATGCACCTTTGAAGGGCGCCATCTTAACGTGAAAGAACGCTCCCATTCGGTTATCCAGCAGTATCGACCTCAGTGAGTACTTGTACAGCGCCTGAGGTCACAGGTCACTGCTTTGTACTTGAAAGCTGCTTCGGGGTTGCTTTCCCTTTCCTCAGAGATCTGAGCTATTATTTGTAGTAGTATTCTTTGCTACTTCCTCTACTTTCCTAGCACTTCTTGGGCTGTTGAAAGTAGAATTCCCTTGATGTTTCCATCCTCACAAGAAATCCAGAACCGTATCTGTCATCCCTTAAATAGTCTGGTTCGTTCACTTCATGGACGAATCGACTTCATTCTACTGCCGAGGCATTTCAAATCAAGCATCAGCAAGACCAAAAAGAGCACGTACTTAAAAGGCTGACCTCAGCAGCGGCTTTGACCTATGCTAACGGATTCGAAGTTGAAAGTGAAGACGAAACGCCAGTCAACCATCTCCCGAAGACTATGCAAGTCTGGTAAAGTGAATCTGACTAGTTGCTGACTTCATCCTATAACATGTAGACCGCGGTTTGATGAAGCGAGAATGACCAGCCTCTGACCCCATCAATTAGCATATGGTCCGTGGTCTGAATAAAACTGATCAGCTGTTGACATCGATCCTATCGAGATAGTTTTGTATCTGTGCAGCGCTCGTTTTATGTTTATTCCCTCCACGTGCACCGAGGCAGGCTTTGCATGGGTTAATACAACATATAGAGAAGAGAACATGAATCGACCCGATATACTCACCTCTTCATTGTACAGGACACGCATGCATGGCGTCGTACTGATGCTAAGAGACCCGCAGTCAGTATATACGTGTAGAGTATTTAAGTGGAGTGGCAAAACAGAGAGAAGGAGGATACGAAAATTGGTCTTTCGCACACTACAACAGCCAATAATTCACTCATTCTCTTCTTATCGCCCCTTCCTCAGGTCTTCCTGTTCTTTTTTGTTCTGACATCGATATTTTCTGATCCTCCCTTCCGTCTGTTCTTTTAATTTCATGTCCGACTTTCTTCTTTATGTCGCTCCGTTTTCTCTTTCTGACATCTGGGTATGTTAGACAGCCTTTGCCCTGCAGTTAAAGTCATACTGTGATTCTCAGTTATGTTCACTCTCTCTTTCTATACCTCTCTCCTTCGCATGTCCGTCACTTGCGCTGATTTTACAGGAAGACCGATCGTTCGAAAAAAAAGGGGGGGGGGCGGGGGGAAGTTATACTACCTTGGGAGCAATAATTGAAATTTACCTGAGATCGCTTACACGTGGCAGAATTGACTTACAAATTGAAAACGACAGATCTTAAATGTTTTCGTATGATGCGTCAGCTGGAACGATAATTAATCGATTAGAACAACCCATTGCATTCGTTCCGTGATATTTCACTTTTCGGCACCGAGAAGAACAAAAATTCGCCATCTTGCATGCGCCATGTCAGCTTGCACATACAGTGCATAGCTCCAAAAGTATGGTCTGCAAACACCAGCATCAGTGGGGATGGATGCGAGAAGTAACAATGGGAGCCTTCCGTGGGTCAGTGACCATGGACCGGTGCCCGATATGTCACAGCTGCTAGCTGCAGGATGGTTAAGCCCAAGCGTTTAATGCTCATAAATAAACAGTTAACCACGCTGCAGCTAACACCACTGACGGACAGCTAGCCCTGTTGGTTCATGCTCGAGAAGACTGGCAAAGGCCATTTCAAATATGGAGGTAGGAGGCAACCAGAAAGGTGATTGAACAGCCAGAGGATGGTTGTACTGGTAAGGCGGTACTAGTACACTACCAAGGGATTTTATCAATAAAAGGTTTAAATCTAGTTCAAATTTTTTTTAACAAATATAACAGCGCAATTTTTCAATTTGCTGAAAACTGAGCAAACTGCAGTCACTGAATAAAGGCAGCAGCACTTGTCATGCACCTTTCTGTGAGGGTCGCGGGAGGACACGTGCAGTGACTGACTAGCCAATCGATGGGTGCGACACCTGGCGTCACCTTCAGTTTACGATCTTTGTTTGAACTGGCTTTTGTGCCTTCACTGGGGAACAGGTGTAGGTGGTGCTATATGCTTGGTGTGTGTGTGTGTGCACGCGCGTGTAGGGAGTGTGGGGAGAACTTGGAGATTTTGTATATGCGTGCGCGCGCGTGTGTGCGTGCGTGTGTATGCGTGTGTGACTGTAGGTGTGTATGTATATGTGTTCACTCACATCCCGATTCACACATGACTTGAATCAAATACACTCACACATATATTGGTCTCTCTCACTCACACATATACACAAATCATGTATATATTAACAGGCTCGCGCTCACCCACTGTGACTGACACTGGCAGATTCTCTCTCCGTATATTTACCACGTGTTTTCTTTTGATTTATCTTCTATTATTGTAAAAAGCATAGTGTGTCTTTTGTTTAAAATATGTATGCGCATCACATTGATGATAATTTGTTTCTTTAATTGTGTGTATATATACCTTTGTGTGTGTTTTACTCTTTCCCTTGAAATGGGCCAATAACCTAGCTAGTCAATACAGTTCAGTTCAGCTCTCTCTCTCTCTCGCACACACACACTCCCACGCACGTACATACAAAATCTCTCAGTTCCCCCTACTCTCTACAGAATCATACAAACGCTCTCATCTGACAAAGCATATAAAACACAAAATATTTTATTTGAGTACATCAAAAATCAAAATAATAAACTACAAGATTCTTGACTAATCGAACTAAATAAAAATCTGAAGCAGAAAATAGAATTGCCTTCGCTGGCACCGTCTGTGCAGACTTGGCACTGACCTATTATCACGACTAGTTTCGCCAGCAAATCTACACTTTTTTTTTAACTGAAACCCGTAAAAGTTCCAGGTCAGACACTTCGTACCATAGCACCCATATAAAAAAAAGGGAGATAAGCATTTCCGTTGTTATGACAATGCCAAGAAGTTTCAGTTTCCTGAAGTTTTCAAGGTTCGGTATTTTGGTGGTGCTGTGCTAATCAAATATTAAATGCTCTTCCCCTGCACATTTAACTGTCTTTCCACATTCTCGTCTCAGTATAATTCCTCTACTATGCAGAGTTAGACGCTTGGACATAACGAGCAAGAACGACAATCCTTTTGAGACTGCTGATACGGATAAGAACTGCGTACAGGGATAAGCGACAGATATATCCTAAACCTACAGAAAAAAATGTAATGACCAGAAATATTCTTAATTGACATATATTTGAATAATATAATCTAAGAAGTATATGAAGAAATTAAAAGGGGCACCTAAGTTTGAGGAACCGACAGACTTTGTGTCGAAGTTAAAAAAAAGAGAGACTATCTCGAGAGACATATATTAGCCTGAGCATACACAGCATATGCTAACAGTATTTTTGACATAAAATAATTTTTATATTATTAATTCTTTACAATTTTCTCGTACTGCTATTATTCAAGGTAACCGACCATAATTAAAACAAAGTTTTTAAAAGTTCATGGCAGACGTCACCAGCTGTCACCAAATAAAGTTACCAAGGTGGTGATGGCTTGTGCAGTGAAGAAAGGACAGCCAGCTCTGATTAGCCGACATGTTGGCGGTCATAGTTTTTACTTCTCGCCAACAAGATATTGAGATGCGATCTCCAACAGTCAGCTCTCAAAAGTCGATTTGTCATAACATGGGCTTCACGTCGATTTTTGTTGATGAGACGGACGGCTGTTTCACACAGCACAAAAGAAAAGGCAAAAAGCCAGCAGAAACAGCTTGCACCAACCAAATTCGGTTGTGGGCTGACAGACCGACAGACTGACATTTCTATCACGCCGTCAACTCTTTCGAGCGGCTTCCTCAGTTGCGGCCCCTTGAGGCGAATCGCATACGCTTTGGCCGTGCAAAGTCGTTCAAGCAAAACGGTCTCCTCTTTGGTTCAAGATTCGCCGTCTGATTTAACGGTGTCTTGCTTCGATAACAAGGAGCCGAGGATGTCTGCGAGTCCGGAGAGCTGATAGTATTCCGCCTCCGTCAGCAGCTCGCGCAGGACGGTGTCGCTGGAAGGTAGCGTGCCTTCCTTGATGCAGCCGTCCCGCAGGTAGTTCAGGATGTAGCGAAAGTGGGTGCCGTCACGGTCGATGAAGTAGCTGCCATCTGCTTCCGTCTTCAAGGGATGGCGGCCGCTGAACATGGCAGACAGCATAGATTCGGACTCCTTGGTCAGCGTCAGAAGCGAGGTGGTGAAGTGGTTACCTCCGATGTCCAGTTTGACTCGACCCTCCTGGATGACGTGCAGTTCTGTCATTCTCTGTTTCAAAGAAAACAACCCTTCTTTACTTCTGTTCATCACACAATCGTTTCTACATTCCCGTACCCTCCCTGTCAAAAATGAATGCCATTCTTTTTTAAGATTAGGAGGAGCAGTATTTAGACAGACAAATATTTTGGATACGCCTACCTTTAAATTCCCGAAGTGCAGACATTGTTTCGCGTAAAAAGTTAAAATTCTTGAAAACCAGACTTAATTGAATAATATAATTGTTACACATCAAAAATAGACTGTCCCACTCAAGTCTCTTTACATCGAACCTGCAATTATGTTGTTTGAGGGCAATGCAACCGTTACAAATGTATAAACTAGAACAATTAGAGATTGCTATGCACTGATGGACACATGTCAGAAAATGTACTGAACGTTGTTGCATTGCGATTAAATAACTGAATATAAACGGATATTTTACTGAACTCACACAGTCACAGATTAAATGACATGTAAATAAAAATGGATAAGAAAAATGCAGATGATGATGACACCTTAATCTCTTCGTTAAAGTGCTCCCTCCTAGTCTCCAGACATCGGGCTTCCATCTCAAGTTGTTCTCGCTGTTCCTTAAGGAGCCGCTCTGTCTCCTCGCGCCGGTCGGCCATATCCTTCTCCAGCTCCAGCCTTCGCCGCTCATACTCCTTGATCTTGTCCTCGCAAGCACCAAGCTCCTCCGCCAGCCGTTTCTCTTTCTCCTCCAGCCGGAACGCCAGACGCTCGGTCACAGACTCCCTGGCGTTGATCTGACGTTCCCGCTCCCGCAGGTGGGCTTCACGGTCCGAGACGTAATCGCGCGCGCGCTGCACGAAGACAGCAAAGTTGCTGTGGAGGCGTTCGACGAAGCTCTTGCCGAGATTGTCAATCTGGTCGTGGATGTCACCTTCCCAGACTGTCGTGATGTCGTCGAAGATGCTGTTTTCGTACAGTGGGCCAACCGGGTAGCTCTGCGGCAGGCCTGGGGAAGCATCGGAGATGTTCAGGTCACCGGGGGCGAAAAAGGAGTCAGAGATACCCTCTGGCGGACGACTCCACATGTGGTCGTCGTCTTGAATCTCCAAGGCAATGACGGGGCGAGTGAAGTCCGAGTCCATGTCCAGCGCACGCCCGACACACTTGTCGCGCGCCACCAAGGGTCGCCATTCGTTGTCCGGCTCGACTCGCGCCCAAAGTCGCGTCTCCTTGTGGACAGGAACGGCGTACAGTTGCCGCAGTCTGCACTCAATGTGGCCCAGCTTCTCCATCTTGCTGAAGCGCACGTTGTGGAAGTCCTCGGGCGGGGAGGTGGTCAACATCAGCTTGAATGTGTTGAGGTTGTGCTCGATCTCAGGCCCGCGAGCGTAGCGGTACACGACCAACCGCATGGGTTTATGACCCTCCGCCAGCCCATACCACTGTATCAGCATGCGCCAGGCGTCCTCGTGCACCACGTCCACGGTGTGCGCGAAGTCCCGCCGAGTGACGATGGGACCCGGCAGGGTCGTGACCCTCTTTTGGTAGTACTTGCGCGTGCTGGCGATCCCTAGGTACTTCTTCAGGTGCTCCAGCCACTCGGCAACCACGACGTACCAGAAGTCTCCCTCCGACAAGGACCGTTCCAGAAGCTGCTCAAGCACCGCCTTCTGCATGTGGATATCGGGGGCGATGGTGGCTCCGCAGCCACTTGGCACTGTGTATCCGGAGCCCCCGCAAGCGCCAGCCCCCACCCCCGCCCATCCTCCTCCTCCCGGACTGGTGGACAGTGGTCCTCCAGACCCGCCTGGACTGCCCACTCTGACGGACGTCGAGGAAGGGGTAGAAGCGCAGGACGGAGGACTAGGAGAGCCCGGAACAGCAGACGACATTCCGTAACAGCGCCGCTCACCCACTGCCGTTGGCCGGGGAAATGACGTCAGAGCAGACGAAAGCATTCCAGACCTGCCCCAAAAAAATCCAAGAAGAGATTCAGTCTCGCCAAAGCACCGGTGCTGCTGGAAATGATCATCCTCTGACATTACACTTATCGACTGATCATTGATTTATGACTAAAGCCGAGCAATGTTTTACGACTGACCTTCTAAAATTGATAACATCAACTACTTAAAAAAACATCGTACACGAAAATATAAGTATATTTGTATTTCTTTCTCCCCATCTCTCTTTAGAGTCGTGGCAGAGTGAGCGAGTGAGTGAGAAAATGATAGGAGGAGGATAAAATTTAAGTTAGATCTTTTGGATCTGAAGTTTTATCTAATTCTAAGAGCCTTTTTTATTGACTCATTTTGTCGAATACGGGCCTGTGTTTGACAGATTTATTAATGTGATCATATAAAAATACAGACGTACATTCTGGTGTATTCAACAATAGATATGTCCGATAAAGAAGGCACACGAAATGTTCGCCTTTTCAGTGAAGTGCGAACGCTGTTAGCTCTGTAGTTTACTGCGCAACACACGCATCCCGCGCAATTAAGCAAGACGTAATTAGACAACTTCTTTTCTGCCAGTGGTGTAATGAGAGCCACAAGTGCAAAAGCAGATAAAAAAAAAAATAAAAGAGAAAAATACTCTTTAGGATGGGGCAAACCTAGTATCCTAGGAGAGCCAAAATCGCGAAGGACCGCTCCTGTTCAGTGTCAGAGCAGTACACGGGGAAGTTCTGGGTGGCACGGCAGAAAATATCAAGGTTCGCCTTCGGAGATGAAGCACCTGCGCTATTCCTGAGTCGAAACCGGGTGGGTCGGTTGGGTGTGGGGGCAATGCATCTACAAATTTATGGCAGAATGTTCGCAAAGCTCTGTTCTTGGCAGCGTTCTCGGCGCGGCACAACGGCGGAGGATGTGTGCCAATTGCGCAGGCGCCAACTGGAGGGCGTGACCACGCGGCAGATGTCGGCTAAATTTAGATCTGACTTGGACGCTAGCCACGTGCTAGTGTTTACAAACGCAGAGGAAACAAAGACGGGGAAACACTTTCTACATAAATTATTCAAGATTATTAGTTGTTTTGTTGCTGCTGACCTGAAAATATTATATGTATGCATACAATGTGTGTGACACACACCCAAACACTCCTTCCCATACACTCGATCGCACGCACACGTACACACACAAACACAGAGACCACGTTGGGAGAGGAAGATGAAAAAAAAAGTAGACAAAGAAAAAAGACAAAAAACATTTAAATAGGGTATTGAAAATGCCCTATTTTACAGTTATCACATATATTTAAAACACAGCAAACAGCCAAAAGAGGAATTTTGGGGCAAAAACGTTCGGTGTGTCTAGAAAAAGGTGACGAGCGCTTAATTATAGAGACAGGCATTCCGGGAAGATTTGGAATGCCCTTCATGCTAAAGATGAAATTATTTCTTACTTACAGATGATTTACCCTCTACCGAAAGAATATAGTTCATTCTTCACTCACCTGTTCGACTGAAAGACATGGCATACAGGTCGCTGGTGAAAATTTTAAAGAAAACTTCGCTTTCATCAAACTCTTTATACTGGCTCGAGCAGATCACGTGCCCTCTAGAGCGAGGCAGTGATTCAGTGAGCGCGTGCCAAATCCTCTGACGTCACTTTAAAACAAAGAATAGAATAAGACCCGCCATTTCGTATGTCGGTACTGTTCGTACTTTAACCTTTGGGGATGCTTCCTTGAGATACAAGAGAAAACGTTCGATTTCAAAGACCTTGGAGGAAATGTTTAACTGCAGATTGAATCGAATATAAGCTTGTCTACAACTTGCAACTTTTTCATCTCCTTTTGTCTCCAAAATAAAACGTTTTCAAAAAAGAATGTAACAATAATCGAAGAAAAAAGTCTTCTTTCTAAATTACTTTATTTCAGCTTTGGCCTGGAATCAACTCTATCCAAAGCATAGACAATTACAATCTTACTTATTATCTTGCACTAAAAGTAATATAGGATCGTTAATGTTTCTCTCAGCTGTGCTAATAAGTCTCTTAAGAAAGTGATTGATAAATTAATTTCCTCGGTAAGCTTGATGGAATAATCAAGAAATTATACATATTTTGTTATTTACGCTGAATGGCGAATGTGTACAGTCCAGTACTGTTCCATTTCTACAGTATCCCTGCCTGGTTATTTTTAAGTAAAGCTAGTTTTTGGCTAATTTTGATTATATATTTGTCTATAACCTGCATGAATGCTTGTCGTTTTTGTTGATCAAAAACTACTACGTAATATGCAGGAATTATAAGAGCCGAGATCTGGCAGCATTTTTTCTCCCCACGAGTCAACAACCACATTTATGCTTCTGGCTCCCCACAATTTGTAATCAAACGAGTGCTCCAAGACACAACATCCCGACCTTTTCTCGCTGAGCAGAATTATAATAAGTTACACCTGGGCTGTTGCTTATTGTTATACAACGCGTTCTAGATTCAGGTTGCCTTTTGTCAGAAATCCTGTAGGTTTTTCTTTTCCTCACCTTAAGGAAAGTACGTGTAGTTGGCGGGGGAAGATAGGAATTGAGGTACTTCAACAGCTCAAAGACTTGACGTTTGGGTCGCTTGTATCACTGACGATCGTGAAGCCAAGGGTTCGAATTTCGCCTCGGGAAATATTATATATATAAATATATAAATACCTGCTCACACGGATTGCTGTGGAGGTTTTTTCCCTTGATTCCTCCCTTCCATAATTTCTTGTCACTCGCCCAACCCATAATGAAGAATCGCCTCGACCTATATGGCTGAAGTGTTTAAACTATATACAGCTTTAAAAAAAAAATTCCCATTCGTTAATGCTCCTAAATATTAATCGCATCTGCTGATTAAAATATCCCTCACAAAAAGTGTTTTATAACAAAATTTAACTTTCCGCGTAATTTTACTAACAGTTTTAAAAGGCCTTTTAAAATGACAGATCACATCAATAACTGGGGATCAATCAATGGAAAGAGTTTTTAAAAAATCGCTCTTTCTCAAACCAATGTGATATTGAGGCAGAAATCGCCATTGTTATACTTCGTAACAGTAGGAGGGCTCGTCTACAAGATCAGAAAAAATTGGATCAAACGAGAGGACGTTCCCTCCTTAAATTCCGAAATTGGTCTTTTTGAAACTGAAGAAACAATTTTAAGTCTGAGAAATAACACATCATCACAATAATAAGTCGTACGAAGTATTCCAGAAATATTGCCAGAATAAAAGTGAACGATGCGCAGGCATAAAGTCGAAAGGCAGCTCTAATTCAAAGCAATCCAGCTTGCTATTCATTGCCGTCGTGTCCGTTGGTGCTGAGATCAGTTGATCTGTGAGATTATCATACTGTGCGACGTGATTCCCTGCTTGAAAAACTATATGCTTGGTAGCAGTCACTGGCTTAAATAAAAAAATAAAAAAGAAGAAAAGCCACATGGGAAATAGCACATACGGCCCTGCGTACCGTAACGCGGGCGCTCACCGCGGATGCCCGCGGGCGCTCACTCACGCCCTAAAGAGCTTGTGATACCCTTCGCCCACCGTGGGCGCCTGTTAAAATGGCGGCTGACAGCGAAGTCGAGACTATAATTTTGTTGATCGGATCTATTTGACAACGACGACGAATTAATAGAAGCAATCTATTGCAGCGCCAAACAATAAACTTCTAGTGGCATTCATTTGGGAACGAAAAGAGGAAAAAAAGTCCATAAGAATTAAAGATTATGTGGAAAGAGCAATGCGGTAGTCAAGTATATCACGTAAACACAAACGACGAGTAGACTTTCTGTTGTTATGGTTCCGATTCGGAGTTTCAAGATCGAAGGCAAATTCATCTACCATCTCTAGAAAGACATGACGATGAAATCTGAACTTTTAATACACTTCTTTGTCGTCGTATATATCTATCTGTTGCAAAATACTTATTTATTAGAAGATCCACCGTGAATATCATCGACACGCCTAAACTCGACAACCATGGCGGCCATCTTTGCGCCCGTGGCGTAGTACCTCTAAAGCTAGTACGCGTGCGCCCGCGGGCGCTCACTCAAATTTCCCTGCGATACGGCCCGCCCGTCATAGGCGCCCGCGGGCGCACGCGTGCGCCCGCGTTGCGGTACGCAGGGCGGGACTAGCCATTTTCTCGAACTCGCAGAAACACTCTACTCGAAGCAGGCTACATTACATCTCAGACCGTGCATGGAAGATTTGTCTTCTTTTACGAGTGGATCGTCCAATTGTAATTCCGCCTCAGGACACTCAGATACCGACAGTAAAGGACCGCAGCCGGAGAGACAAAAGACCACTGAGTTCCAAGGACGGGCGCCAGTCTGGCTCTTCCATCAGGTGTTTGCAGTCCCCAAAAAGTTTCAGCGCGGTGGCTTCAGAAACCGGAAATGAGCACCACCAGGATTCCAGGCGGTATCAGAAACTTTTGGCTTTGCTGGTATCCGAAAGTTCAGCGATGAAGCGATTTCATTTACAGGTTGGTATCGTCACTTCTGGATTTTTTTTTTTGTTGTTGGTTAAGTTGAAACTTTTTCTTAAACACCATGTGCTGTAAAAACGAAATTTAGTAACTTGTTATACACGTGTCTTCAGAAGTTTTGTCTGCAGACTCAGTCTAAGACGTTTGCAGACTACACAGTCGTACTAATTATTATTTGGAGGAAAGGGTAGCAGATCGTCGAAATTTTGTACGGAAAGATGGCTAGTCTAACGTTTGCATGTTTATTTGGACAGAAGAGAGAGAGAGAGAAAAAAAAACGTTTTGAGGGATGGAAAGCTTCAAAGGTGAAGCGAACAGCTGGGATTAGATGAGATGAGGTTCAGGGGTTAGTTAATCAGTACTTCAGCAGTAGTTACTAAATATTCGGAACTTTAACTGTAGGCTAAATAAAACCAAGCCAAACAATTTTAGAGTGTCTGGTTTGGCATACATTTGAACCTGTACATTGTGACTGTCCAGTTAACAGATCTGTCAGTTTATGAGGGGAGGGGGGAACGTCAGTGGAAAAGTTGTGCTAATTAAGCATGCATATATGAATGAATCATCTTGGTAATACCAGTATTTCAGAATCTGGTGAGCATATTAAGTGCAAATAGTGCATTCATGTTCTCAGTGCTCCTCACTTCTTTTTTTCAAATTCCAGCTTTTATCTTTTTTGGAAAGACATTGCAGAGCATTGCAGTCACTAGCCCTATGAAAGAACAATGATATCTTTTATGATACACCATAGATTTCATTTTTAAAGTCATATTTACCCTATATTGTTAGTTAAAATGGTCAGGCATCGTGATTCAAATTTCATGCCATTAACTTTTGCAGATGAAAGGTCACCAATGCAACACTCTGCCATACCATTTTGAATTGTAGCATCTTCAGATGAAAACAGCATCCTGCCACAGGTCCATCCGTTACCAAAGTACAGACTGGAATCAGACCATGGAGAGTCAAGACCTAGAGCTTCTTCAGTCGTTTGACAGTTCCTTTATGCCACCAGATGAATGTGGTAACCAGCGGTGTCTGGACCTGTTTCCTGATTTCCTGTTCACCGTAGTGACACCAGTAGCAGCGGTTGTGTTCCTGCTCTTAGTTCTCTCAATCATCATGTGCTGCTCCTTCAGCAGGTTGACATCTCTTTATTGGATATGATTTGTTTTGGTCACTTGTAACATTTTTTAGAACATGTAGCTCAGAGTTACAAACTGGTAAAACAGGAGGATTTGCTTTCTTTTATTTGTTATTACTTTTTGTGATTTGTATTTTCTTATTTTTAAAATTTTCTGTCATATCTTTCAATTTTAATACTTTTTATAGTTTGTTTAAATTATTATTTTATGCAGTTTGAAAATGTATCTATGCTCATCAATGGCTATGGCGCTACACATCTTGAGCACTTAATGAAATGATTATAACCTACATTCTCTGCTACAAATGCTGTCATTAGACGTAGAAGGAATTACAAAAGAAGTTCTATCGAGTTAAAAACTAAAACATCAAGAAAATAAAACTGACCCCAAACATACCCTACTATGCCATGCCTATGCACAAATGTAAGAAGGCTTAGCTGTCATAATGATCTCCATTTTCTTCTGTCCCATCACACACATACCACATGGCCCTCAAATGAAAAGAAGCGAATGCCACCTATGCAGTGAAAATTGGCTGTCCTTGGTTCAGATCTTGTCTTGGACACACTGTTCTTTCTCTGCATATGGCTGGCTGCTTTTGCCTGACAGCCTTATAGTTGCTGGCTTGGTGTAAAACACCAGTCTCCCACCCCCCTTTCAAATGAACAACATAGTGATTGGACAAAACTCTGCATTGATAGGCAATTTAAGTTTCAATGCTAAATGTAATTTTTGCGTGAATGTATTATGCAATGTGTTAATTTTTATTTTAACCATTTCAGGTTACGCAAGCTATCTGAAAGGTAAGCAGTGTTAATAAATTGATCTTGATGATAATGATAACATAAAGCATATTTCCTAACTATGCAACACTCTCATTGTGTGGCATAAAACAAATGAAACAGATTAAAAACACACACACACACACAAATCCCTCCCCCCAGGCAAACACTCAGCTATGAAAACATTCCCCCCTCCAAAAAAAAAAGTATTGATGTGAGCTTTTATAGTGTAGTATCCTAGCCTAAGCCCCACTCACTCCGCTTTACAAAACATAACACAAAGACAAATTCTGTGGCTCTTTCTGTGTAGTTAATGAAATGTCAGGATTGTTGTTGTTGGATGACATTCTGTACACCATGACACAGGCAGATAACAAATAAGTACCTAGCTTCTAAAGAAGGCATCACCCATTTTGTCATGCTCATCAAACCCTTCAAAAATTTGTTTAAAAGTTTTAGCAATGTTAGAAATTTCTTTTATATTGTTTCAGCGAGGATGTGCTTGCCAGTTATGATGCTGTGAGGCGAGCATCAGCCACGGTCCGCCACATATCTCATGCTAACAATACACCCCTTCTTAGCAGCCGAAGTGGTTCTATGACTTTAGTACGAGATCAGCGTCTTCGCAGGGGATTCCGACCACGTGACTCATGTCATTCTGCCCCAGGAACCCTTCAGAGGTCAAAATGCATGAATTATATACAATTTATCATTCTAGACTTTAAAAAAAACCTAATAAAAAAACAATATGAAGTCATCACCATTTGATTTCTATTGTATCACAACAACCAGAGGAAATGAGACTGCAGATAAATAATGATGGCATGTTTCTAAAAAGGAATTCAGTGACGTTGGTGTGGAATAGCCATAAATCAGATGATCAAATTTTGCAATCTTCTATTAATTTCAAGACATTTTGATCAGGATTAGGGATTAATTTTTTTTAATTACGTTCATTTTACCGGGAATTAGTAGATTATTAAAATGAATTGTTATGCTTAATGTCTAAACATCTGGGTCTTGGTGCAGGCACCATAGAAACAGAGATTCAACAGGCTGGCAGAATAGTCTTCCTACTCCACCACCTCCTCCAGCTTATGGTGGCCCACCAGCTTATCCACTGGATGATGATGATGCATTTTTGGGGTGAATATTACCCAGATTATTTCTTATTCTTCTAATAATGTCATGTTTATGTTAAGACAGATTTAAACTTTCTTAGGATAAGCAAAGATAGTATTCATTGTCCTCAAAGTTCTGTTTTTATCAATATAACTGAGTACTTTATTTGATCAAGTTTGGTAGAGATTAAAAAAATATTTTTTTTTTACTCTTGCTAGTGTTATCTGACAGTATAGCAGCAAAGAATGTTAATATTCACGGCTTTTTCTCATTCTCATACGGGGCTCACAACCACTGTCGGCAGTAAATGCCAGTAGCCATCTCTCTACCTTTCTGTGTGTGTGTGTGAGAGAGAAAGATTATTTGTTTTTATCCCAACAGAAAGGATTTTAAACAAGTATTAGGTTCTCTGTGCCATATTTTTTTTTTCCAAAAGATCTGTCTCATGTAATGTGTGGTTTTATGTCAATGACAGTTTAGATTTTAATTCATATATTTAGCATAGAGAAGAACACACATACATACATGATTTTGTAGTAGCCTGACCATTTTGTTTTTACAAATTTTTTATAAACTGATTATACCAGCCAACCCTTCCCCAGAAGAAAAAAAAACCCAATCCATTTTCGTTAAATTTTCCAATTGCCTTAGGTATATTAAAGTTGTAATTTTCCCTTGATGGTGAATGCACATATGTCATGATTGACTAATGTGGGCATGTCAGGATTTTTTGCAGACTTGCTTATCATTGACACGTGCTTTCTGTTTTGACATAGTGATGTTGAAGTATTTGTAGCTCACCAAACTGAATGAACGAGTCATGCCATGTACTGATCGGTGTTTGGGATAGTCAGGTCAAAACTCTTTTCTTTTTTGGTTAGCCACAACAATGAAAAATATATTTGATGTGCAAAACACCTGTTACTTTGATGATGAAGTGCTTGACAAATGATGTCCTTTTCAGACCTGACATACCACTACAGGACTTCCATGAAGCAGATGTCAGGCACGCTGAAGGGCATAGAAGACAACGCCCCTACTCCACCTCAGATGGCTATATGACAGGCTGATTGAAAAACTATGCATGACTTAAAAAACTATTAGAAATGGAATAGTATAAATCTTAATATTTTGAATACATGTTTGAACATATTAACCAACTTGCTGTCATGCAAATCAACAAAGGCACCTTGGAAGGCTGTTAATGAACACATTAAGCTAATCGTCTGGTCCTTGATGACTTTAATAGTTTTGGCGGCATTGGTCTGGAGTAAGTGTGCACATTATGTGTATTAAAATTGACTGTACAGACACTGCTTTTAATATTATTTAAATGAGGTACTTAAAGTTAACAAAAGTGTGCTCATGGATGAAAGATAAGTGCAATAGTTCGCACATTTAGTGCTCAAAAAGTGTACTGTGCTGCCCTAGTATGAAAGGGAAACACATTTTGTAATTAAGTCTATGTGTTTTATGTTAGCTGTTGAATTTTATAATGTCTTCTCTTTGTTGTGCAAGACATAAGTGATGTTATTTTTGTTATGTGTTAGCCAATAAAAGGTTGTCTCACAAGGGTACTTGCATTGTTCAAAGCTACAATAATTTGTTAAAGTCTTAATATGCATGCAAAGTGTTGCTGATATATTTTAATTGTTGTCACAATATACTGTTGCTTTTTTCTAGTAAATTTATGAAATATCTCAACAGTGCCCTTGTTTTCTTATTTCACTTTTCTGTTAGTATTGGAAGTTATTTTCACTTATTTTTATTGCATTATATATAATCTATTATCTCACAAACCACTTTAAAAAAGGAGTTCGCTAGAATATACCAATCTGAAAAGGTCAAAGGGGGATAACTATGGTGGATATTCCCTACGAAATCTGACAAATCACTGTTACCTGCCAAGCAAAAACTGACAATGCCAATTCATTTATGCTGAACGTAGGAAATGAAAATACACGTTCGGATATATCCCTGCAAAACTTTTGACAGATGCGGTTAATGAAGGTCGATCAGTTAAAGATGTAGAACAGGGGTGAAGAAAGCATTACCTTACAGACGATCCAGCATAATCAACTCAAGCAATCCTCCGTCAGAAGTTTGTGCATCTGAATTAAGTACCAAACACACTTGAACGCTAAATGGAATACAAATGTAAGATTAATATAGACAATGCGATGTGAAATAGCGTGATTTCAAAAAAATATTGGAAGCATACCTGTTTTTTGTGACCAGAGTTATGATCGAACTTGTGCTTGATGAACAACAACACTTTAATGGGAATGCGCTGAACTGATAAGGGCGAAACTTCAGGACGGTTCACGACACCGTGACATTTTACAAACGAAAAAAGGGCTCGAGGTTTTTTTCCCCCTTTTCAGGGTGTATATCCCGACGTCCATTAACTGTGTGTAGACACGTAAAAATTTCATTTTATCTGCTTTCCTTTAAGTCAGGTAGTGTCTCGTAGGCAAAAAGGCCAAGCTAGTGTCTGTATAGCCGAGAAAAACTAAGTAGGGCCTTTCTGCAAACTAACAAATATTTTAAATACATATGCTTCTTGGTTCTCTCTCTCTCTTCCCAATCCTATATGTTCTTTTCGAAGCAGACGATAGCTTAGCCACGAAATCTCATTCTCACCGGAAGTCGGCGAGAGTACTCTTTTTTTTTTTTCGTCTGCCGCGGGAAGTTGTGGAATTAAAAAGTTCAAATATTCCGCTAGAGTGCTGGATTCGGCAAGTCCAATAACTTTGTTTTAATTAGTATCAGCGCAAAAGTATCATAACACAGACACAATACTGCCGCATTTTATTTTTCTTCTTTTAATTACATAGCGCTTAAAATATCAGTACCAATAAATAGGGACGACTCCGAGTCCGTGGTCTATTAGAACTCGTACTTATACATGTACTACTGTGCTGTACTTTGATCGAGTATTGCTTATTTCAGGGCAGAAAAAAAAAAAAATCATGTCTGGATTGTTGGAAATATGCCGAAGTCCTCCGTCTTCAGAATACGTGACTGTCATGGAGAAAAATGGGGAAATGAAATATGTGTCTTCTAACATGGCTGAACCTTTCGTATGTATCAAAATTATGTAGTTGAATTATTGTGAAATGGAAGACTTATTAAAATGTTCACATATAACCGCAGATTTGAATAGAAGTGTATAGCTTGTTGATTTCTTTATACTTCTGGCAGTCTGAGTATGCTTGTCTATCATTGTGTGTGTGTGTTGGGGGCGATGGTAACTATATATACGCTTAGACAAGAGATAAACCATTGGCAATTTTGTGTTCATATATTGTCAAGCCTTGTTTCTACTTCTATCAACTTTACACCTATCATTATGTATAGAGATACAGAAATGGATTTTATGTGTAAGAGTTGTTTTTTATTGTGCGATTTTAAAAAGTAAAATGCTTGATAAATCTTATTAAATGAGAGAAATGATAATTTACTTCATTTCTGAAAATTATTTTCAGCTTGGCAACTACCCAGATATAAGAGTGTCAAGAGACCAGGCTCGCATTGCTTCTTGCAGAGAAAATGTGAAATCTGCTTTTATTCCTCAAGAGAAAACTGTGTGGCAAAAGGCATTACATGCATGGTGGGCATTTTGCTTCCTATTTGTGTCAGTTTTTTTTTAAAAAAGTGGAGAAAAGAGATTAAAAAGTTTCCCCAAAGCTTTGGTTGATGCAATATAATTAGGAAGAAATATATTTGTCATATTTGTTTAGATAAAGTGTTTTTTGATGTTTTTTTGCTATTATTTTGTGTATTCAGGTATGACCAAGGATTGACTAGCTCATTTGAAGAGATTGTTGAGAGCAAGGAAGAAGGTGACAAAGAGAATTTTTCATCTCATAGATTTTGTGTCTGTTATTTTTAATATTTTCTTTTAATTTTTAATATAATTTTCTTGGCAAGAAATCATAAAAAGAAGGGAAATGACACTTGTTTCTTAAATATTATAAAACCATATAGTGCAATGTTGTTGTCACTAAGTTGACATTCTGTCAAAAACAAAACCATCAGCAACAAATATTTAGTTCTAAGGTTAAATATTTACACTTGTTAGAAAGGAGCTAGCAGATTGCAGTGAATTTTTTATGTAATCGTTTCTAGGAAAAATAATCAGAAAGATGCTTTTGAAACTACTCTTTTTTGTCATTATTGTCACAACACGATTAAAACTAAAGAATTAGAAATCAAGGAAAATTACTTTAATTTTGGCATCCAGCTTAGTTATCTTTCTGTGTATTTGAAGTTTGTGTTTATTTCTTAATGAAATCTGATTTGTGTTAAATGCTTCCTTTGAATCTTTTCATCAAAGGTATCATTTAATTTTTTTTTTCCCAGTCAATCCAGTTGCAGCATCTGTAGTAAATGGGATTCTAGGTTTATTGAAAGCTTTCAGCTCCTTAAAAGTCTCTGTATTTCCTCACATGTCGGTAAGTGTTACCATCTGTAATTTGTGATTTATTGACATTTTAAATTGAGGTGAGCAAGAGGAACAGCATGGATGTGTATGTATGTATGGGGATATAAGTTTGTGGGAACAGTTAACAACTGTGTCAACACTTTTCAGATGACCACTTAATATTAAGCCTCTTGTAACAGTGTAGAGCTTTAGCTTCACATGACTATCAACTGCTTTGGTCGTGACTTCAGTACAATGGGCAGAGTGTCTAGCGGTTAATAGCTCACAGTTGTAACCAATAAAAAGGGTGCATAATTTCTGCATGAAATGTGTTACCCAAAAAGTAAAAAATTGTTTCAAATTTATAAAGTTTGTTAATCACCATTGTCAAATCAGGCATGTTATAGAACATGGAGTCCTGGCAATGAATAATGTGAAAATTATGCCAAACCTTTATCATTTTCTTTCACCGTCACAAATGTTCATAAAAATTTATTTGCTTTCCTTTACGTTAGCTATCAAATGAAGGACTTATTGCTAAGTATGCAGAAGTATCAGACTGGTCAGTTGCTTTTTCCTATTATTGCTTTTCAAATTGAAAAATTTTAGTAATTTATTTTAAAGTTTTCATCCAAGTTCATACATTCATTGCAGATATTGCACCAAGCAACATTATTTACCAACATTAACTACTGAAATTTATAAAGAACTATTGTCATTTATTGGAAAATAAAATTGAGAGGGAAATTTTATTGTTTAGTGCTGAGCTTGCAGATTCACTTTACTGTCAGTTTTTAGTCATTGCTCTGTATTATTTATAAATGCTGTCCAATTAAAATGTCAAGGTTGGAGAGTCCAGTCCGAGCCTTTGCCTGGCACCCCCATACCACAAAGTTTGCCCTGGCACTGCAAGATGATGCTGTGCATGTGCATACTTCTGGCAACAACTTGGTGCCAGTTCTAAAGCACAAGTTGCAAAAATATGTCTCTTGTCTAGCCTGGCAGTAAGTAGTTCCCAGGGATGTGGGAAACTTGGAAAAAAATTATGAAATTAAAACTAAAGTTTTAGAAATCTAAAATTTGTGGGGAAATTTTAAAAAGCTGTAAAGTAAATATCAAGGATGAGTTTTAGATGCAGAGGGAAGTTAAGTTGAATGTAATGAAATTCATGGGTTTTTTTTTTTTTTTTGTCTTGACTAGAGCTAAAGATAATAAGCAAGAAAAGTAAATTAATATGAAAAAAGATTTAGAACTCTATAATTCTGATCATGGTTTGCAGACCTTTGTCTGCGTCAACTCTGGCTGTTGCTTGTGAATCCTGCATTCTTATTTGGCATGTGGAACCCACTTCTCTTGCAGCAAGGTAGGTGTTGTTTGTCATTTTTTATTTAAAGAAGCATCCTTAAAGCTATCTACATTTGGAAAATCCTAGTGCCCAAACAAAGGAACTGATAATAAGTGAGTCATAGGAAGAATAGAAAGATGACGTCTTGGTATTGAGCATTTAGTAGTAGTTTCTTTACCAAAAGTTCTTTTCAGTTTCCACTTTGTATATCTTTTGTTTCAGGCCCTCCACCAGTTTGGCACAAGTGCTAAAGCAGCCAGGTCATGTACCAGTCACTCATCTTGCTTGGGATCCTTCAGGAAAACTGCTTTTGTCTTCCTCACCCACAGACACAGCTATTATGGTCATTATTCACCCTAACCCTTTTTCAACCAACAGTAAAAAGATTTTGCTAGAATTAGTGAAAATATAGCATATCATTTCTTGTAGGCATTTTTTAAATATGCCGATTAGCTATAATTTTCTGAAGAATCTTTAGTATCAAGAATATTTGCTACAGGTAAATACTGAGAAGGAACTGCTTTCCTCCTGCTATAGTTATATTTTCTGATAGCGGGAGAAGAGCTCTGATAGTCTGTCAGAGATTTGTTAGGGTATCAGTTCAAGTATTTTGTCTTTGCTACCCTGCTGGCAGGTAGAGAAGACACAGTTCTTATATGATATTCATTCATGGTGGCATACAAATCTACATGCATTTAGTCTATCACACAGACGTTTCTTGGATATTTGATTGGTAATATGTTCATACTGATGTTCATGATTTGTCATATTTCTTCAATTATCACAATTATCATACTTGTTCTCTAGGTTTGGAGTGTTCCCACTGAAGCATGTACACCACTTCGACGATTTGGAGGAGGTGGCATTTCACTGCTGTCATGGTCACCTGATGGTAGCAAGGTTTTGTCTGCTACTCTGTCCTCTATGTTTAGGTAACTTAAGAAAATTGCATAATGATATTTGTGTTGGATTTTTTATAGATGTTAACTCTGGTATTGTCGAAAATGAAAAAGTGTTCTTAAAAATATTTTTCATCCTCTTTCTTATTTACCAGTGACCAGATTTAAAGACCAACCTGAAGGGTTTGTGTTTTTTTTCCAGATATATAGGCGATATAAAACTTACCTGTAAATTTCAGCCTCCAAAACCCATCCGTTAATTTACGATTCATACCTGCTATCAATGATCGCTGATAACAGTGTATTATGTCACTTTGGTACACCATTCACAACATTGCCTGCAGTCAACACCAATTAGAGAGAGAGAGAATGAGCAGCCATTTGGATTATTCGGATGCTGACATCCTTGTTTCTTGGTGGTTCTGAAAAACCGCTACTTTAGCATGAAAAATGCAGACTTTCAGCATCCAAATGACCCGAACTGTCGCTGTGATTGGTGTTGATGGCTGGCAATGTTGTGAATGGTGTACCAACGTGAGGTAGTACAGTGTTAGTGGTGCAAATCGCGTACTTTGCTGGTGAATAATTAACAGATCAGTTTTGGAGGATGAAATTTACAAATTACGTTTATATCACCTATATCTACCGATATCTGCAAAAAACACAAACCATTCAGGTTGATCTTTAATGTTCTGATTTTATTTGAACAAAAGCAGAAAGCAGTTCTTCAAGAGTGAATAATGTTTTCTTATTGTAGGGTTTGGGAGACCACAAGCTGGAACTGTGAAGTTTGGTCTCAGCTGTCAGGGCGCTGCATAGTACGTTATATACTTGGTAACATTAATCTGCCATTACTTTAATAGTTATAATTTGCCAGGGCAAAAGAGGAGACATTTCAGAAGTTTAGAGAGATTCAAAGTGAGCATGTATAGATATGTGGATGGTTGTTATGTTAATTTAATCACAAATGTTACAGTAGGTATTTAATAAAATAAGTTGCATGAAGGACAGTATAAAGCAGAAAGAGGGAGTATTATGCATTCCTATTGTTTGAGAAATATAACCTCATTTTGAATAATAAACTACATCATAATCGTGTCATAAATCTCATTATCTATCAGGCTGCCTGCTGGAGCTGTGATGGAAAGATGCTTTTATTTGCCATGGAAGCTGATCCTGTACTTTACTGTATCAAGTTTGGTACTCTACAGCATGATTTTATGCTGAAAGACGATACTACAGCACAAGTTAAAAGTGGCAGCATGGGGAGTGCTCCCATGGCAGTTGCTGTAGCCGATCTTTCTGATGTCATTTTAACATCACAGAGTGGAGAAGATGTCAGGTAAAAATCTTTTACTGTATGCAGAATGTTATAAACCTTTTGTTAGGATGTCTTTGCACAAATAAATTGGGGTGGCCAGGTCTTCTTGTTTGTGTGGGAATGTTCATGGTAAATGGTTGTAGGATTTGTTAAAGAAATAACAGATTTATAATGCAGAATTTGTGGAAAAATGATTTTATCTCAATTTAACAAGTTAACAAATATTGTCAAGGAAATTAGCAATGAGTGTCCTAATGGACAGTGTCTTGCTGAATCTATGTTTAAACTTCACCATATGGTGGATTTCTTCTTCAGGATTGGTGGTTTTGTTCAGCAGATGGTTTGGAATAAGACAAGTGAGAGATTAGCTGTTCTTTGTCGAGGTTAGTGAAATTCTGTTATGTAGATTTATTTATCTTCACACGACATATGCATCTCATTTTTTTTTCATAGAATATAATGCACTCTTGATTATAGTGTTTTTTAAACAGTTACAAATTCTATTGATGAATTTATGAAGTTATTGATTAGTTTTATAAGATTTTCTATTGTGGATTGAAACTGTGAATCTACTTCAGAGAAAGATTATTATCATGCTTTATGTCCAGCTTGATTAAGTACAGTGAAGATAAGGGACAGAAATAATTTCCATCACTAAATGAAAAAGCATACAATGCAGACTATTTCCAGTCAGCAGCACTATTAAAAGTGGTTATTGAGATCACTGTTATTGTGCTAAGAGTGTCAAGAGTGATTGCTTTCTTGGTATGGACAAGACTGATGTGTGTCAAACAGGTCCAGACGAGAAAATTAGCCCTTTCATAATCATCTTTAAGACTGCCCGACATCCAGTTTTACAATTGTTACCAAGGTAAGAGCTGTCTGGTTCACCCATATTCATATAGATTCTCAGCTGGTTGCAGTATCTGAATTATATTTGAACATTTTGACAGTAAGGGGTCATTTTTGCATTTCTCAGGTGCTTACTCGAAATTTGAAAATTCCTTACCTTCTCATTAGAATGAGTAGCTTGTATAGTCATGTGTATAGTAGTGAGTACAAGTTAGTATATAGAAGTCAGTATGGTATACATGTGATAAGTTAATATAGTAGTCCTCATTTTAGTATAGTAGTCCTCATATGATGATGATGATGTCGATTTGTAATGCGCAGGTATCCATTCCGAAGAATGCTCATTGCGCAGAAAAAAAAAATATGCATTCAATATCTTGGAGATTATTGCCATTTCCCACCAGCAAACAACTTGTTTGCTTGACACATGCTTTCATTTATACCTAAAAGTTTTATTTTTTTTTTTTATTTTTAATCTTTAATGTTTCTTTTTTATGTAACTCCTTTTCTTACATTTGTTTGAGGAGTTATATAATGTTAGTATTTTAAACTGTTTTAAAGATGATTTCCATTTTTGAAGGAGCCATGACTCTCTTTGTGTTGGATGTGCATTTTGCCCTTACGTTTCGGTGTTGTGATTGTTTTGTGAAGGGTATGGCTTTGATTGGCCTTCAGCCATTTGTCACAGGTCTGTGTATGGGTTGGTTTGTGCCCAGAATTCTGTCTGTATGTTGCAGTGGTTTTGTGAAGGGAGAAGTTGGGGAGATCCCTCATCACATCGCCTTCCAGCCTAGTTTTGATCAAGGAGCTCTTCTGAGTGTAGTAAGTTGTGGGACTTTATGAGCAGTTATTGTGTTAATTCTGTAAGCAAAAGTAGTTATGCAGAAGTGGTAAGATTAGTGACTGAGTGTGAAAGGACATCCAAGTTGTATGGTTGTATGAACAGTAGTGCAGATAATGTGAGTTGCATGACTTGGTGGTAAATAGTGATCTTAGTTTATTAAATTGCCTATAGCAGTTCCAGGTATGTGTTGCTTATATATATGACACATTTTTTATATAAAAATGAAAAATTACACCTTATGTGCAAATGTTTAAAAGATGGCTCGTCTCATTAGTAATATGAATGTTCGAAAAGGCATCTTTGATGCTTCCTCTTAGGCTGCGATTTTATTTTTACCTGATCCTTTCAGGTTTGGTCCAGTGGACGAGTGGGTTATGTCCCCATGTATTTTGTTGTTGAAGAACACATTGCTTCAGCACAGTTCCAGCATACAGCTGTCAATGGACACAGCACTCGACAGCTGTACACAACACCTGACAGCTGTGCACAGAACTTATGTGACCATGAACTACAGTTCTTAGGTAAAGACATGGTACTAAATAGATAATATCACTTATGAGAGAAGGTATTGAGTTCTGCTGTGGGATTAGTGTTATGTATATTGGAAGAAAAGCAGAGAGCCATGGCATTGTGTGCATTTTGACAGTTGACAGAGGGCCCTGAGAAAAGGAGTTGTTGAAGAAAGGCTTTGTAACATTGAATCTGTAACTCATGGAAAGATTATGAATGTATGTTTCAGAAAAAGTAGAAGTTGTAGTCTGGCTGACAATATTATACAAAATTTCTGGATGATTGTCTGACGTATGTTAAATGGTAGATTGTAGAAGTGTTTTGTCTTCTTTCTGGATGCATTTTGAATCATTTGCTTGAAATGCATATTTTGTCAGATAATTGTAAATATATTATATTTGTAAATATTAGTGATTTATTGCAGACAAGTTTTAAAAATTAAAATAATCTGAGATGGTGCTCTGCATGATTTTATGTACTTGCATTATAAATCCAGTGGTGCTAAGATGAGTGTTAATTGCCGCATCATTGCAATTAAAATAAATAAACAGCATTAATTTTTGTGATGTACATTAACACAGTTTACCATGCAATTAATACAATACATTACTACTTTATTAACCCACAAGGGCAATTCCAGATAGTGCTCATACTAGCAATGCTTCGAGATAATACACAAAAATGTTGAAATAACTTCTCTCACACACACTATATGTATAAACACACAATTCCCAGTGACAATAAATAACAGTTGGTAACCTTAAGTCACCTAAGGCTACTACAAGATCATGGCCAGGAGAGTCGATCAGTTATAACAAGTAGTGACCATTGTTTTCATGATGGCTGTAGTTGACAGGAAGAATAATAACTCTGGGGACACTACAAGTCTTTCTAAAGTTAAAATACAGTACAGAAAAAGACTATAGCAAAGAAAGGTTTTTAATCTTTTTGCTGCAGGTGCTTTTGAATGGAGTCAGTTTAGAGACAATACTTAATTGAAATCAGTTGACTAATAATAATAATGTGTAATTGTACCACAGTTTCATGATCAAGATAGATTGCACTCTGCCCAGACCATTTAGTGAGAAATGAACATTAGATAGTAGTGGACGGTGAGATAGGCACTAAAAAAACATAAAAGATGAAGTACAAGAGTAGAACGTAAAGCAGTGGATAAAGGTATGAAAGGATATAGGTACATGTACTATAAACAGCATAAGATGGGAGTCGTTACCTAATGGTCATAATTGAAAATATTTCAAACATTTTAGTATTTAATATCCTTAAAAACTGTAAATGCAGTGTAATAATTATGCCAATGAACTGTTACCTCTTTGTGTAACTTGTCTGTTTTAGAGATATTTTAAAAACTAGTGTAACTTTGTACAATGATCATGTAATATGGTATGATCATTATGCAATGTGATACTGGTATGTGTACAAGAATATATGGTTGATAACCATGACAATAAAAACATTAACAACATCTAACATCAATGCTGGAGTCCTAAATACTGAAATAAGATGCATTTTTTAAAAGAAAAACAGCTTCTATTCTTGGGTATATCGGAATGAGGCTGTGCCATTGAAAATTCGCTGATTACTGGACCTTGGCTTAATGGCCCTAGTTAGTTTAGTCCTTGTTACTCCTCAAGGAGCACAGGGCTGCAACATTAATGGCCCTACACTGTAGTTATATTTTTCAGTTGGCAGGAGCTCAGTATTACATGAGTTTGGTAAGGTTTGTTCACTATGAGCTGCATCATCAGTAAAAGAAATTTTTTTACAAGTATCACAGAAATGCTTTTACATATTTTCACCACAAAATCCAGGATTTATAAGGCATCAGTATCATTCAAATGATCCACAAGAAAAAAAAGAGGCCATGTGCCATTATTTTTCATTGACCTGTTTGGAACCCTCTGAAAGTAAAACAGAAAACATGGATGTTGTAAACATTAGAGCAGCTATTTATAGTAAGGGCAGAGCACAGAGCAGTTCAGTTTGTAGATAATAAAGGATAGATAGCTGTACATGTTCTTTGTGGACTAAGAAAACTCACATGTTTCTCTCTTTGAATTGAGAAACAGGCTACTGATATAGTTTGCTGACTTGGGAAAAAGCACCTAGATTTCCAAAATAGCAGTTACATGCATATGATAGGATATATTGTTTTGTAGAGAGTCTCTGAATAGCTTATCTGAAGTGAAAAACTATATAGAAAGCTGTAGTATTTTTTGCTTTGTGCTGTCATCGACTGAGTACAACGGTTTGTACTTTTAAAGGATCTATAAGTAATTGCCATATAATCATAAATATTTAATTCTGTCAAAAAATGTATGTCCAACAAAACTCTAGCTCTCACCGGATTTGTAGCTGTGTTGATGACATGAAACGTATGGTGAAGTGCTTCTCTGCATCCTGCTGCTCTGTGTGGACGATGAGCGTGTAGCTACCTGCGGGCAGCACGTAAGACGCCTCTATGCTCCAGTCCCTGACGTACACGTGCTGCTCGCCGGATGCTGTTGCTGGACACCTGTCGAAGCGGTCAACAATGGCCTGGTAGTCTAGAACCCCTTCATTCGCATCCACCTATAAAATGATTTCATTGTGATTCTTAGTTTACACACGATCTATAAATTTTGAAAAGGGTTTGTAACATGTGTTGGCATTACTCCTCCGAAGTGACGGTACTTTCCTAAAAACGTTCATTGTACATGACTGCTGTTACTTGAAGAGCTAAAACAAAGATCTATAGTATAGCTTTCTGTGGCATAACAAGGAGCATAAAGCCTGCTATTTACTTAATATACGCACGGCAACACTAGAACGAGAAAACTAAGTCAACAACCCTCGCTGGGATACCAACAGATGCAGAACGTTCGTTTCGCAAAGAGTTGCTGATGCATGCAATACATTACCAGCTCCTGTTGTAGAAGCTTCGATCTCTGAGCGCCTTCAAAAATAAATTAAATGATGAAGTTAATTTTATATAGCGCTTTTTTCAAACCTCAAAGCGCTTGACAAAATATATAAACTTAATAATAATGGTCTCAAGACCATGAGTTCATTGCGTTCACAGTGTAGTTACTCGTGTTGAGAAGATGAACGATGCATTCACTTCAGCTCTGTACCGCAAACAAAATACCCTTTTTTATCAGAGGTAATAGTGGTGGTGGTGGCAGCAAAAACAACAAACAACATAGGTGGTCATTTTTGGCGCACACATGGCACGAAGAAGTAGGAGGCAGCTAGGTTGTTGACAAGAGATCAGAGGATCAAATCCAGGTTTGTTGACTCACGCAGGTGGAACGTAAAAACTAATGGGGAAAATGTTGCGAGGAAAATGCACCGTATAGCAGAACCCGTAGAACACCTGCAGGGAAGTGCAGCAAACAAAAATCCGGAGTCGAGATGGCGCATATGTGGCGTCTGAGACAATTGCAGGATAAAGAAGACAACAATTGGGCTAGACGATGAAGAAGATAATGTGTATGACAGCTATCGATCTGTACCCCATCTCACACCTGGTCAAAAGACCAATACCAAAAGTAGTGTTTAAAATATTTATGGCAAAAAAAGCACTAGATTTGATTTTTTATTTCATATTAAACATACTTACACCATAGACATTGATATACAGATAATACACTAGTAGATATTACTATAAAGAAAATGCACATGAGAAATACAATATTTGACATCGTAGGAAAATAAAATAACAAACGAAACACAAAACAAACCCCATACACACAGAGCACTGAATCACTTTCAGAGACAAAAACAAACCATTCATCACAGTATTTATGCACACTTCCTGGTCACGATCAGGCAAGTGCGAGAGAAGTACTGATCTCAACTCTGGAGCAAAGAGCAGAATGTCTCACACCACATCCACTTTCAAAACGAGGATTCAGAGATGTACAGAGCACATAACCTCCCCGTTTCACCCAAGACTCCCATTCTTTTTCATTAGAAAAGGAAAATAAAACTCTCTAAAAGCAAACACAAAATAACTTGTTATAGATGATATATGTATACATCAGGCTCCAGGGCAATGGCAACCGATAAAGTAAAAAAAAAAAAAAAGAAAAAAAAAAAGAAACCGGGATTTTATTTTATCTAGAATCGGCGACAGACCTGAAACTATGTACTATGGAGTGTTAAAAAAAGGAGAGAAAAATACACAAATACATGAATGTCGCACGGTCACAAACAAGGAAATACATGGGATTTTATTTTATCCAGAATCAGCGACAGGCCCTAGGCTGTGTTCAAGAGAGTGCTATAATAATGCCTTATTGTTATTATTTTGTTTTTCCCCTAGAATGATAGCCGAAGATTATCGCTCCTGGACAGTAGCATCGCCATTCTACATTATCTCGGAGCTAATGTCATCTTGTATATTTGATCCCACCATTCTACATGTCTCCCACCATAAAGCCGTGTGCTCATTAAATGTGCTGACGGTTTGCAGTATCTTGTATTATCTCTTTTCTGCCTGCCAGTCCTATAATCACTGTTGATGTGTTATTTGATGCGCTATAGCTGTTGAACGTGAGCTTTATTCATCCAATATAAGTTCGTTTAATTTGTAAAAAATTAAGAGGAAAAAAGGAGAAAAAAAGCACAAATGTGTGAAAAGTCGTTCGGTCACAAACAAGAAACTACATTAGTTACATCGCAAAACATGTTTACACATACACATACACACAAACGCGCGTTCGCGCGCGCGCACGCACCCACACGTGTGAGAGCAGGGGAAAGGGTCATCTTACCTTGTAAAGACGCACGCCAATGGGAAGCAGGGGATCAAAGGGATCTTGCATCACACTGATGATAATGGGTCCTGCAACCAGAGTGACCGAGTATGCCACATGAAAGTAGCTCAGCCTTTTCAACTGATGAGCCTTTGTGAAAACAAATCTTGTTTATCTTGGGAGTCAGAACTTATTCTCAGCCTCGGCTGATCATAGACAGAAACCCGTGCCTGTTGACATTTGGACATCGAGTGTCTTTACAGTCTAAAAACTAGCTCGTGTGCCAGTCTGTTGTCTGTTGTTTTTTGAAACACTGGGCGGAATGTTCATAGATTAATGTCGTTAGTCACCGACATAAGTAATCGCTTGCCATTGCTAAAAATAATTTATTGTTCTTCTACTTTTTTTTTTAAAAATCCCAAACAGTTTTCAGTCTACTTAAATTCTCCTGATGCGATAAAAAGATCAGCCTTTTGTTAGTGACTGTTAAATATAACTGAAGTAAGTAAACCTTTCCACCATCACCTCCTGTCACCCGCATGTAGATAAGACTGCAACTTTCTTTCGCTAATTATTTTCTTAGTAAAACATCTTTTTAATTAAGAGGTTTTAGACTTGATGAAAACGATTCTTTTTAGTAAATCGCCACAGCTCTCTAAAAGTTTGAGTATCGTTACATACAAACAGCTGGGTCAATATAAAGAAGTACGTTACGCCACATGGGTATCGAACAGTAGGTCTCCACGCGTCTGGCCGATGGTCACACGCCTAAGCGCTTTCCTATTCTGCTGTCCGCAGTATTTAATATTCTGCGATACAGTGAACTTATGATGACTATTCTCCTAAATTCCAACACTTGATAGTTTTATTTTTTTTTTTTGGTACTGTTCACATTTCCAAATTCTCTTGATCTGTCCGACCATCCGGTCACTTTCGATAAGTAGAACATTACTTATGAAATTAATTAATTTCTGAATTGCTTAAGACAACATTACAACAATATTCATCATCTTTTCATCAGCGTACTATTCACGCATCATTGATCACCGACCCTCCTTGCGTAGTGTGACGTGGTACTGGGGATTCGTCGCGTAAATATCCTCGTTACCTATCTGGCCTCCGGCGTTCACCCCTGCCACCCAGGCTCCTGGCAGCTTTTGGCGGTAGTCTAAGAAACAAGAAAACAAGCCATCAGACTAAAACAACAATAACAACAAAAGTCCTGCGTTTGAGCTTTCATTTGTCAAAGTTTCCTCTGATTCATCATTTTTTTTTCTTTTTTCTGCGAGCTATGATAACCGCAATCTAGAAACGAGAAGCATTTCTTCCTCCTTTTCAATCACTTTACTGATCTCGATGCCGGTCTCAAGCCAAGAGAAAAAGGCCATTCACGAAATCTTACCCCTACAGGTGCTTGGAAAGGCCTTCGGCTGTATAGGTTCATCTGTGTGGCATGTGACTAGTTAAACTCCCAGTGAAGAAATTAATAAAATCGTCAAGTACATTCTACGTTAAACACTAATCAAGGGATTAAAAAACTATGTCCACTATTCATACTTGCTAATGATGATCACTACATCACTACAGCTATATATCTCTAACATATGGCCCAAATTTTCCAAACGGTTGTAATACTGACAACTTAAACGTATCCAAGTACATTCCTGACGTCACTGTTTTTTTTCTGATGCTCTAAAATCCCAGCATTTAATGGAGGCTAAACAGCGATACAAATTACTTACCGAGAGAGTAAGTGCGTCCCTTGTAGCTGAAACTGCTTTTCAGACGAAGGGCAGAAAACTTGTGAGCTGGATTCACTTTCCTTATGAAGAAAGAAATTAAATACACACACACACAGAAAACCACTTTCTGAGACTCACATTATCAAACATCTTTATGGCACCTGTTTGGTGTATGTGTGTGTGCGTTTGAGCAGAGACGTTAAACCCTAACGTCTCTGGTTTGAGTAGGTAAGAGGAGGGAGACAGGCCATTTTCCTCAGACTCATTTTTGTCCCTTTGTTGCCTCCCTTGGAGTGGTTTTTGTTTTTTGTTTGCTTGTTTTTTTCACCCAATTTTCCGTTTCAAGGACGGTAACTGCCGTCAATGATTCGTCCTGATCACGATGATTGTGACTACTAATACCGTAAATTACAGTCCTTGGGTACCACACTGCATTTATAATCACCTGACACGGAGAAGAGGGCAAGGAGAAAACACTCTGACGAGGAAGGCGTCCTCTAAGCCGGGCTCATCAGTACTGGGCAGCACGGCGTAGTTGCCGGGGACCAGCGTGTGGCGGACGCAGCTCTGCACCTCCCTTCTGTACACGTTGACATTGTCTCCCAAAATCTGCACCTCACTGAAGCGGTCGTTGCTTTCGTCCACCTGGACACGAAGTCACCAGAGCTATTTTGTGGTAGCTTCTACACGCCGACAAACGCTACTCGATCCCCAAACCTTACCCTTCCTCCGACATGCGACGCTGTGGTCGGAAAGCAATGAATGCAAGTGTTGAGGGTTCCAGAAATCAGTCAACCAGTCAATTACCATCCAACAAACTAATCAATCTTATAAATAAAGTGCAGCTGTAGTCGAGTGCCATTACCACTTTACCTCTCAAAAAACACCACCACCACTTGTAAGCGAACTCACACCATCAACCGCACACATGAGGTGCTCAAACCACACTGCGTCATGACGGCCATGCTGCTTGCCTAAAGTTGTTGCAACAAAGTTTCGTTAATTTACACGAAAAAAAAAATTAATAAGTCAAGTGATCGTCTTGGATTAACAGCTGCAGTCTGTTCCATCGACGACGGCAGATGAAAGCTGCTTATAGATTCCACTACGTCACCTTTACGTCAGTGACGTCACGCTGGT
Source organism: Pomacea maculata (assembly GCA_004794325.1). Lineage (NCBI taxonomy): Eukaryota > Metazoa > Mollusca > Gastropoda > Architaenioglossa > Ampullariidae > Pomacea > Pomacea maculata. Next base: position 19,148 of record SRHC01000036.1, on the reverse strand, counting down.
GTGGGAAGACTACGTCCCACTCTGGACCAAGCAGACCCCTCACTTACCTTTACTACGTCACATCGGACTGGGAAGCCTTCGTCTCTGCGATCCGTGCGGCTCTGAACGAGCTGGACCACCACTGGCACATCGCGGGACTCTGTTACAATCGTCACGTGACAGAATATGATTCTTACAAGGAGGCTTATGGGCAATAGTCTAGAACTAGGCGCCGCGCGTGCTATTTCTATAGAAACTCGTCTGCTCCAAGACAGACGAGCGATACAGTACATCGCGTTACAGCAAATCACCTCAGGCTTACACAAAGTCACTTTTTCCTCAGCGAATAATTATTTCCTTGAACGAATCTTAAAATTACTTATCCCAAGAATTAGCAATCGAGGTTTTCGCTGCTCATTTTACATTGAACTCAAAATTGTTAATGAACACAAAGACAATTAATTTACATTTTACACAAAATTTGACTACTTTATTCTTGAGTTTCACGGTTTACACACCTAAGAAGAAGTTCATGTGAGGTACCATGACAAATCCAACAACTTTTTATTTTGGATTAGAGAAGTAGGACTCCAGCAAAAGAATCGGGGTGCACGCATGTACAAACGCACACAAGCATGCAGTTGTTCATTCGTTATGTCTACCTGTTTCAGGAACAGTGAACGCAAAGCGCGGGTTTTCCATTCGCCTTTGAAATCCTGCAGCCGTCGATCCCTTCCACTCATCGAAGACATTGAGCACATAGTCTGTGAACGTAAAGAGTGGGGCGAGACAGATACATAGGTCTCGTTTGGTAGAACTTATAAATAATGAAGTATATATAGATATGATTTAAGAGTACGCAAGAATAAGAAGGCAGTTTGTCTGCATGGGAGAGTCTCGATCTCTTCATGTTTCATTAAAAAACTGAACGGGGTGCAGGTTTTTTTTCATCCCGGTTATTTGCCTTTCGATCCTTTCTAACAAAAATTGTTCATTTAAAGAGTTACATGCTGAAGGCAGACGACTTACTCAGAGAATCGTCGGACGTGGCACCATCTAGATCGAAGTCGGGCGTCAGTGAGCAGATGGTGGTGTCAGAAAAATAGGTCAGGAAGTCGGCCAGGCACACCCAAAACTCACCGTCATCCTTCTTCTCTCGCTGCAGCTGTTCTTCTGGTACACCCTCCCATTCAGTGCTCCTGAACAATACATCATTTGATTAGCACTAGGTGAACCTCATTCTACAAGACCGTCTAAACAGAGCGAATATTGATGAAACGGACAGGTATAAATTGGCGAAGAGACAGACAGGCCAGGAAAAAATGTATTTTACTCAGAGATATATATATATATACGTTGATAATATAATGGTTAGTCACATACTTGTCGCTCCAGGCACCGGTCCATTCCGTGTGTCCCCATGGGTTTCGAACGCGTAACAGCATGGTTCCCTTTACCTGTAACACAGATGTGTACATATTTTCTTGCCATCGTTTCCACAGTTTAAACGCTTATGCAGGATAATCCTCTTGAAAGAGTATACACATATACACAGTGTGCACGATAAAGGCCCTCCCATAATCTTACCATCCTTAATCCTCTTTGAAGTTAGGTACCTATTTCCGACAACGGAAAGGATTCAAATGCCAGTGCGGCTTTATTAAAATAAAAAATAAAAAAAAAAAAAATGGCATGAGGCAGAAGACGCGCATGCGCAGACAAGATGGAATGGCTGTAATATACGGCGAGATGAGGAGTAATTTGAGACGAGGACTCGCAAATCTGTTCGCACATGACAATATCTGTCTAGAATGTAACGGTATAATTTGCTGTAAGGCGATCATTCACTCGTGTGCTAGGACAATATATTATTCAATAAATCGATGTGCTAATAAGACCATTCGCTCGTATGTCAGGACAATGCACGTTTTGAAAATAACGATGTAATCCGCTCTGAGACAACCGTTCACTTATAAGCATAGACAATATATGTCTTGAATTTCACGACCTTATACGCCTTATACGAGTATTCGCTCATATTCTAGGACAGTTTATATTTTCAATTTACGCTGAGGCGACCATCCGCTCATATGCCAGAGCAGAGTATGTCTTGAATTTCAAGATGGTAATATGCTGTGAGACGACCAATGACGACAGCAATGACTCAAAGAAGGATGAATAACTTTGTGGCTTAAATAGTCTGCAATAAATTTTATTTACGTAAACCACCCGTTGAGTGTTGCGCGTGCGCACTTTTGAGACGCGAATGGCTATCTCACGAAAGTTCAGATTGTGACACCGGCCTTGTGATTAGTCTATACCAGTATAAGCTCACAACTACCCAGAATATGTTGACCCTTCCACACACATTTCTGTCCCGAGGCACGCTCTTAAAAGCGAAGAAGATGTATTCTTATTTTACCTCCGCAACCCCAGTCGCAGTGTATGCATGCCCTCCAATAAGTCCGTGCTGCCCGTCATGTTCATCCTAAAAAATAAAAGCAAGAATAAAGTAGGGGGCAAAAAAAGACAGCGCGAAGAAATAAGTCCTAGATGTCTTTTTCTATTAAGAGTTACCAGTATGTTCAGAATGGTTTTTAGCGGACTCCCCTCGCCCACCCACAAAGATATATACAAATACATGTATAGGTATATGTCTCCAACATACACTCGATCTCTAGGTCTCTCGTGTACAAACTCGCACGCACATGCACGCGCGAAGCCACACAAACATAAAACAGGCAAAATAGAGGGAAAGACTTACGGGAACGCTACACATGACCTGTGCACCAGAACGGACGGCGTTTTGAAGACGGTTCAAGAATGCAGAGGATGTTGTGTCGTCTTCCTTGAAGTCTATCCTCTCGCCAGTTCCTCCCGTCAGCGCCACATAAGCGTCACCAGGCTGACCTCCGTATATGGCGTTGTATGAGCCGTGATACCTGTTACAGCCCCAGGTTTCTTTCCATTGTCTCTACTGATATTTGCCTCACTTTTTTTCTAGACAGCATGCGACTTGTATATTGCGTTATGCCGTTACTGGATAGTCAATTTATAACTGCCTGTCTATGGCTATGGAAATTTATTTTAAAATTATAGAATTTCTGACTGCTAACGCTCAGATATTACTAAAAACAGGATTATTTTGTAAAGATTTATAACTGAAGACTTTAACTACATTCGGTTGACTTAATCTTAGTCAAATAATTCTTCATAGAAAAGCACAGTTTACATATTCAGTTACATACTAAAACCGTTTAAATCTTGGAACAGCCGAAAAAAGAAAAAAAAAGTCATCAAGGATTTGTTTACAGGAAACTCCAGTGGTAAAAAATCTATGAATAAATAAGTAAACATTGTTATAAATAGCATCAAAGCTCTGTAAAACTGCACTAAAACACTTAATTGAGCAAACATTACCAGTAAAGTTGCTGCCACTTCTACAAACCTTGCAAAGGCCTTTTCAAGGAGGGCAACCCACATCTCGTCCTCGTCAGACGCGGAGTGAGCTCCCCATGGCTTAATACCGTTAATTATGGGCAGGTAGTCGTCTATGTACACATCTTCCCATCTGCCAAAGTGCCAGAAACGAGCGTGGAACATTCCGTCATATGCACTGGTGCCGATTTTGTAAGCATCCTCTGGTATGACCTGCCGAAGAATATGGTGCAATGATGACTGCAGCAGGTGTCGTTTTATTGGCATGTCGTACAACACCTGTCTACACATACACGTTGAATAGGGGCTAAGACTGACTAAAATTTGAGAATTCTTACCTTTGAACTAATCTTAGTCCAACACTGTTTTCTGTAGCTTGTCGTGCCGGAATCGTTTTCTTTAGCTGTTTACGGAACGCTTCCGCCCACCATGTATATAATTATACCTACAGCCTTTAAACCCCATATTTACAGGTGAGCGTCTACAGTTTCGACACCCATTTGTTACACGTGAATACAGCCTGGACTCACCATTGTCAGAGATCAGTCTGATGAATAACCATCTGCTTTTTCTTTAGCACGTCTGGACCAGATGCACAACGTATGCTAGTTGCTAGCTGGTTGGTTAGAGCATCCAAGCAGCAAAAAAATAAGCATTTTAGTTGTCTTCTTCATGTTAACCCTCCAGATAGGGCCTAGCGACATGCTTTGCATGTGGTCCAATGTCTTCGATAAAAACCTACTTGTTTCAGAAGGGAAGCTTCAGAAGCCAGGCTGGCCACTGTGGACAAGAACCAACACGTACCAGCTGACCCTTGACCTATGTCAAATCGGGTGGTGCCCTCTGTAAAGAGCTTCGGATTTTTTCGGAACTCCTGGAAATGAGATTAACTGATGTTTTAGTAGATTCAAATAATGCAGAAATATATATTGTTTTACTAATCACCAGATTATGAGTTTTGTCGGTCTAGTTCCTACAGAGAAGTATACATAATTCATAGAACTATTTCAGAAAAGTATGCATTTCACCCAAAAAAGATATGCACCGTAAAAACTACGATTTGCTGCAGTTAAGTAATGGCGCATATTACTCTCTAAACTTTTACTCCTAAAAACATTTTGCTTGTTAATATTTTCGAGTTGTGAGTGACAGATTTAGAACAAATATTGAAAAATATTCTTCAGTTCATCCTACTTCGTAACGTAAGAACCCCATCTCTCGTGGCATCTGCTGTGGACACGGGAGTGCTGTCTCCTTTTCGCTTTATCTCTACTTTCTTACAGATGAAAAATTACAGACGAAGGCGACATAACTTCATGCAGAGAGTCAAATTCGAGCATCACTTACCCCTGGTCGTTTCCACTCCAGGCCATCATAATTCTCGATGGCACGCTGCACATCAAATTCTGTGTCGGTGTACAGTTCTCCTGCCTCGACTTCGGGGGATTGTTTGGAGGTTTCTTTATGTCTCGCAGAGCGGAAATCCAGATACAGCTCCATGAGCCCCACTTCATTTCTGATATAACCATTAGGACTGTCGTCGGCTCTTCTGCTGGTTCTTCTTTCTGCATTTGGTGCGCCGCTGGCAACTATTACGACAAAGTAGCACAGAAATCCTGGCAAAAGGTTGTTTACTCCTATTACCGGCCTGCTAAATCAAGGAATATTCTATGGAAACAAACCAAAACCGAATGGTGGAGCGGAATATTGAGTGGGTGAAGGAATATAGAAGTGGAGACGATGCCAGTTAGCCTACATATTATTTGAAAACAGAAATAGCTGAGAAAATAATAAGGGGAATCAATATTTTCAGTGACACTTGTTGGTCCAAACTGGTAAACAGAAGTCGTCAAGTGATGCAAAACGTACCAAACTTCTCCTTGTCTGCGATCTCGCTTCTCTGCTTATTTTTGCCGTTTTCGTTTGCGGGGTGGTAGTCACCATCGTCGCTCACGTGATCCACGTTTATCTTGCCGCGTTGACCAGCTTCCTTCCCTTTGTCGTCGTTATTGCAGAACTCGTCATCATAGATGGCGTTGCTGCCTAGGTGAGCAGGCTTGGGTGTGGGGCCGATGTTGGCGCTGCTGTTATCGGAAATGGGGTGACGGTACCGGGTGGCGATGTTTCTGCGCTCTTCGCCGGGTCTGGTTACTGGGCTGTCGTGACCGACTGTGTTGGTGTGACGGTCTGAGCTGGTCCCGTCAGTGCCGTTGTCAGCGTCGACTCCACCTGGAGGAGAGGTGTATGACGACGACCCGCATCCCATGGCAAACAGTTCTTGTCACCGATGCAGTCACCTTTGATGAATCAAGAGTGAACCTGGACAGTCACATACTGCAGTGACAAGGAACGAAAAGGCGGTGGCTTATCGCAACCCACCAACTCACCAACCCACCAACCCACCAAACCACCAACCCACCGGGTAACAGGAAGGGGGAAGGATTGGTGTTTTACTCCGAACCAGCGACTAAGGCTACATCATGAAAAAGCAGTTGGCCCTTTAGAAAGGTGTCACATGCAGAAAAAAAAGAGTGAACGCCAACGTATAAATATTTTTGCGGGTGTAATATTAACTGAATTTACAATCGATTGAAAGACTGCGCTACAGAAATACCAAACTAAATACATGGGCGGAAAAAACAACAACAAAGCACACACACACACACACACATAAAGTTGTTTTTTAACGATGTGTGTTAATGTTCATAACATGGCTAGTCGTGAATAGCTCATAAAAATCATATTCTAAAAAATAATGGTTATAAACAGCTACAAAGATACATCAATTGGTAAATTACCAAAGAAAATAACCTTTTTTGTGAACAATCTTTGCTGTCGAACTATTTCTCTAAGCAAGTCTTTTAAGCATGCTTAAACATGAAAATTAATAGCGAAGTATAAATCGTTTCTGCTAATTCTGACACACAAACATTTAGAATACATCACAACAGACAATTTTCAGCATCGTTACCGACACTGTCACCTTAAAAGCTAGTCTTTAATTTTAAAGACTGAACCATCTCACCGACACAGACGAAGCTTGATATGCGCCTTTCCTAGTTCCAGAGCCCCACATCTGCCTCGGCAGCCCAGCCAGCTACCCCGTGCCATTAGTCATGACGTCACATCGGCTTCATCTACCCGGAGAGATAGTTCCCTTGGAATCGCACTGTTCAGCGTTGTTTAGCAACACCTCATCGAAGTGGGGAAATCATAAAGGAAATGTTTCCAGGATCGATTCCTGCCTGCTGATTAGAGGCATTTAGGCTAGCTGAACGGGGTGCAGGTCCCAGTTTGCTAGGAAATGGGGGTTTTATGATTCCCAAGTCAAACCGTACACAAAATTTATTGCGTGGATTGAAATGAGTGACAGCAGATGTAAGAGTCACCTGGCTGCTTATCGAAAATCACGAAAACCTTCCATACCCTGCCTCTTATGGCTTCATCCAAGTCACACGCTTAGCTATTCACAGGGAAATCGCATCTCCTAATCGTCCTAATTGCATTGGGAGCTATATTCGGATGTAATATTAATTGCCGATGAGGTTCGAAGTAACCGTTTTCCACCCGACACAAAAAACCTTTACGAAACAAATACGTCTTTTGCTGCCTTTTGTACCTCACTTGTTTAAAGGGTCAGGTCATCAACATCTGGGTCATCTGGGAGACGTAGGCAACGACACGTGTATATCTAGCCAGACAGTGTACCCTCCTCTTGCTGTGTGCTTCTATCAGATGTATTCACTATGTTTAGTCAACATTTTCTTGTCGTTTACTCGCAGTGTATTCTTTACTAACAATTTGGAGATTGATACATCCTATATAGAAAGTGTGCTGTCTTTTTCGTTCCTTTACTATTACAACAATTTTATTAGAGCAGGATTAATAGTTTGAATCGAGTTGTACACTCGTGCAAAAAGCTGTTTGGACGGCACAGAGTGATTTTCAGACTATTTGTAACAGGCAAAGTTTCTAAAAATCTACAGTATTATAAGCATATCCTGTCAGGAGATGGGTTTCATCTGCCCATTCTGAGTGCCTGCATACAGGACCAACAGAATGAGGCTGTCCTTCGTTATTTCGGCCGAGACTTCTAAACGCTGTGTGTGAATGAATTGTAATGAAATGCAAGTATTATGATTGTATGAGGGTCCGTCTGGTGTGGCGGGTATGAATGTATAATAGTTTTGCTGATTGTTTATTGCTGATATGGTATTGCGTGGTTCTAACTCTTGCTTATGGAGTTACTATATATACTAATCTACCCCTGCTATAAATAAATTCGTCTCTAATCCTATTAGCGCAAAAAAGGGATAACGAGTTTCAAAAGATAATCCGTTTTTTTTTCTTTTCCAAGACAAAATAAAGAAACGACAGCTCTCTGACCTTAACAAAACCACCCCACCATACCTAGCTCTGCGCATTACACAAACATGTTACACCATATTTAATCGAGAAATGTTACACCATGTAATCGACGATGAAAGAAATAATAAAAAAAGGCTCTGACACAGGAAACAGCGACAAAACGTGACATCGTTTGCACCAGAATGCAACATTTTGCACCAGCCCCGTTTCTTTTATAAAAGCAAAAGAAGCATTAGTATATGGAGAGAGAGAGAGAGATTCCATAAACAGTTTACAAAAAAGACCAATAAATCCCCACTTTCAAAAAAAACAAAAACCATAGTTAAATATTCACTACAAAAATGTCAGTGGGAATTGAGTGACACTATACTTATATGTGTTATGTAATTAAAAACACTAAAAACTCATCAAAATCAGATCTATGTGGAAAAGTTTTTGTTTTGTACTTATTTATTAGTTTATTGTTTGCGCAAGGCGATAATAACTTTGCTCTTACCTAATCCTACAATTCTTTCGCGTGAAGAAATTTCCACGGGAATGTCTCATAAAAGAGAAGTGTCGCGTCCGACAACCAGGCAACAGTGTAAACAACCTGCCAGACCGCCCGGCGCGCCATCAGGGAACTTGGAGTATGGGACAGCCAGGTAGGGAGGAACGATCACTCTGATAGTCCAGATCTAGGAACGATCACTCTAGTAGTCCAGATCTATTCAGGTTTGTCGAACTTGTATATGTCGTCTGTGAAAAGGCACGCAGTGTTAGTACTTTTAGAATATATTCTTTGCTTGCTGCTATCTTATTCCCAACAAGGAGACGCAAAAGAACAGTCTTGCGAGTCAGGAAGGGACAGGTTAGTGTTTGATAATGATTGACAGCTTGCGGTATTGGAGACTTGGAGTACTAATGCTATCCCGGATAAATGTCCGATGCGTCGATTGTAAACAGAGTAAAGTTGAATCAAAGTTTGGTGTAGGGATGTAATGATCACGATCATACAATTGAATCAGGATGAAAGATCTGTCCTGAAAACATGCTCAATGCGATAGAGAGCACAAAAAAAAAACAAAAAAACAGACTGATTCCATTTTCTTGGTATAGGTAGAAAGATTCGAGTTAATACACTAGCTGTAAGGAGGAAATGCTGTGTCTTTTTAATAATATCGGAGCTCGTAAGACCTTTAGATAAGTTTTGTTCTCTGAATATAAATTATTTAAAATGAAATGTAACAAATAGTTAAAAACTCACAGTTTTCCTTGGAGAAAATTGCTCAGTTTTCCTCACACAAGCCTGGCTCTTGGCATGCTTTAGAGAAATATGTGCTTTAATCCCGTGTAATAAATAATCTTGATTGTTTAAAACAAGAGCAAACTAATGGTGATTGATGTTACAACAATAACTCATTATATACTGAAAGCAATGTTGCACTTTAAATGTAATTACTATTACTAATTCTATTACTACTGCTGCTGATAATAATAATAATCATCATAAACAAATTTGATAAACTGAATTTGAGGATGATAATTTAAAGATTTTAAAAAGACCTTTTGCAGGAGAAAAAATTTGCTATAAGCAATATGTCCTGTAATTGGCATATCCATTTTTAGCCATAATAACATCATTATTAGATAAATACAAGATATGTTTGCAGTGTTTTAAAAAAGTAGCAACTGTAATGGACATTTTAGACAATTCTTTAAACATGTTTTTGCTTGATCTTGAAGCTTAGCACAGATTGAGGTAGCTGGAAAAAATTTATTGTTTAGTAGAAGAAGGTTGAGAAATAGAGAAAAGAGAGCGTGCCTTATGCTTTTTTTCAGGCAGTTGAGATAGCGTGCATAGATTGCTCTTGCAACTCTTTATATAATCTTGGCAGTTATATTCTGTATTTATCCAAAGTAGCTATAGAAGAAAATGTTGTGACAAGTGCAAGGAGCACAATAGAGTACATGAGGATTTTTGTAGGGTCTACTGCTAGAAGGTTGGAGAGGGTGCTGATTCACCAAAGTCTCAGGTAAACTACTATATATCTCATGAAAATTTTATTTACTATGTCTCTTGTTTTATTAGATCAATGTAGAAAGGCATGATAATGTACACTCATGAATAAACGTGCACAGTTTATTTTGCACTTGACCGTGTAACTATACAGGGCAGTAAGAATAAGCAGGTGACTCTGTTGGCAATTGCAGCATGGCTACAGCAGGTCAAACAGCCTGGTATCAAAAGGAAGTAACTTTGTCGTCAAAGAAAAGAGGCTGTCACCTTGTGACTGAAGAAATTGTTAAAAAGGTGCCAGACATCGAACAGATCAGTGTGGGTCTTGCTCATATACATAGTAAGTAATAACTTTAATCAGCTAAAAGTGTTGCTGTTGGTCTGGTGCATGTGTAGGGGTAACACTTATCCTTGGCCAGGTGTGGAACATTAGCACTAGTTTTGTATAGAAACTGATTTGGTAAATGTAAACCTAACCATGCACTACACACTGATGTTGACCGTGAATGTGTACACACACGTGATATGACCCAGCTAGTGACAGCACATTAGTGTTGGTCCCGACTGGGTTAATTGGAAAGTTACCCCACTTAGCATTGATTTTAGCAGTATGGGAGGAAGGGATATTTTTAGAAAACCTAGGTACTTGATTCTTCAACCAGCCTTATCATATGTCACAAATGTCAGATTCAGAGAGAAGTTTGTGTGTGTGTGTGCATTCATGTGAAGCAAGAACCTTAATGGACTTACAAGATATAAGTGTTATAAGATAACACTTTATTTATCCCAGAGGTCAGTTCAGGGGTGGCGTGCAAATATTTTTTCCTAATGATTGGGTAAAATTTTGGTGCATAATACTATTTCCTCGAATCAGGGTCAGAACCCATCTTCTGTTCTCAAGGCACCCCCCTACAAATATCACCACCCTGCCCAGACAGAGGTCAACATCACAGACCAGGATTGTGTATGAATATTTTTATGTTGCAAAGGCCTTGGCCAATGGGAGAGTGGCCACTGTATATTAGATATGTCTGAGTACAAACATGGTTTGGACCTATTTTTGTTCCTGGTGATACTTGCACTGAGCTTTACCCAATCATTAGAAAAACATTAAAAGTCATCAATGCTGCGATTACAAGTTAGTGTATTACCATAACACTATAAGGCCACACCTATATTGGTCTTGTGCCAGTGAAGGGCACACACCTGGCAAGTGACTGCGCATCAGTAATTTACCTAAGACATGACCTGCCTTGCTTACATCATAGCACACAGCTGCAGCTCAGTTGATGGAATCATTATAGTTGGTGTATTGTTACTTGACCATGTGATGCTTATGTCTTGTCATTTTTAGCATAGAAACTTAGTAGCTCAGCTGTATGTTACTTTATCTATATCATGTCATTTCTTATTCGATTTACTCAGAAGTCCTTATTTTGTGGAATACAGACAGGTTTTTGGTAGAGCAATGCTTTCTATCAATACATGTATTCCTCTAATATTATTATATATCGTACTTCTTATATAGCCAAGGTGAGGTCCAAAAGCTTAAAGAATTGAAAAATAGATACAATTTTTATTTTGCTGAAATCAAATAATTAATTTACTTTTCAACATAATCACATGCAGCAATTAGACATCAAGGTTGTGCACAAAATGTGGTCAGAAATCCGCACTACATTTATTTAGTAGAAATTCTTCATCCTTCCATGTATAGTGTACAGATAGTTAAAAAACCTGAATGATTTTATAATAATACTATTTGCATGTCACATATAAAGTCAACAGGATGACAGCCATTTTACTAACAGACTGGCTTATGATTTTCAGTTAAGCATACCTCAGCCAGCTTAGCTCTTAATGAGGTAGGAAAAGCTATTTCTTTTTTAATTCTTTCTTAAAGTTATTGAGAAAAGTGTGAACAGTTATCATAGTTATCAGAGCTATATATTTCAAAGTCACTGGTGGTAACAGTCAGGATGACAGATAACAATGATAAAGAAAGCAACAACTACTGTTTGCATTCTAAATCCTTTTGTGATTATTCACTATCATGAATCACCCAAATTCTCAAATTTTAGTTGAATTTTTGTTGAAGACACTTTTCTACTTTATAGGCTTTTCTATACAGAAAAATGTCATCATTTTGAAAAGTTTTGACAGGTTTCTAAAGTTCTAAAAATAGTTAAATAAAGGAAACTGCAGCTCTTGTTCCAGATTTTTGTTAAGATGTGGGAAAAAAATTGTATTATCAAACCATGTGTGTGTGTGTACTGTACTGAAATTAAATTTTCTTTAATTTTTTTTTTTATCTACTACAGAACTGGGATCCAGATGTCCGGTGAGTTTTCAGTTTGCATTTATTAAGCTTCTTTCATTCCACACATTATAAAAAGAGATGCAATGAATCAACATACTGGTGAAGTTATATGCTTCCACCACTTTTCATTGGATGCTCAGTGTTTAGACAGTGAATATTTGATAGAGTAAGCTAGCTGGGGTGGCATTTTGTTTTATGTGACTGTGCAGAAACAGGAAGTAACAACGATAGTGCTTGGAATAAAAAAACGTACAGCTGGTCAATTGGTAGTCACTTGCTGGTAACGGGGAGCTTGAAGGCAGCGACACGGGCAGATAGTCTAATTATTAAATGTGTTTAAAGTTACTTTTTGTAGTTAAGACAATATTCCTTAATAGCTAATTAAGCCTACAGCTCTAACGTTCTTCCCTGACATCTATAGACAGTTAAGACGATCGATTGTTTTGATACTTTTATTTCTTTCCTTCATTTTTTTGTGATTTACAGAGTTGACACGGAAATGATGCTGAACAAGATCGTTCCAGAGGTATGGTAGACGGAAATAGTGGTGGTTTATGTGGTGATGGTGGTTTTTATCTCCCTTTAGAGTGGATAGAGCGCCGCCGTACACTGGTCGATCCGATACCCGTGTAGCACAAAAATTCACCAAGCGTATCTCTTTCTTTATTTAGATCATTCTCAGAACAAAGTGTCGTGTCTCTTGTTTCATGTAGGAGTCTGTGTTTTTCCAAAGCCTACTTAATTTTGTTCTTTTTATTTTTGTCTGCCACCATCCTTTCCCTACGCCAATAACTAAAAATCGTCCCACTCTTTCCTCTTACTACATTAAAGGAACTGTTTAGGATTTTGAAAACATTGATATGTCAGAGTTTACAGGTATTTTCTGCAATTCCTAGACAGGGTAAAAACCTCAAAATTAACTAAATATATCGTTTGTTATAAGGCAAAAGGTACGACACTCTTTCCAGAGGTTTTGTCTGCTTTGCTTAGTTACCATCACAGCTGTAGAAGACAGAAAACTTTAACTTGTTACAGCATTAACAAACTACATCTCATGGTTCGGGCTTTATGTATGTAAGCTCTGGAATCATCTAGGTCATTCGGTTCACTTGCTTGTATGTGTAGGAGAGAGAGGTGGACAGTGAGACATATATACACAGGGCACAGAATTTTTTTAAATTGTCTCACCTCCTGACATATTTTGAAACGTGAGGAAATTCTAGTATGTCACTTTTTTAAAATCATTGAATTACAGAGTCTAACCTTTGGAAGCCATCACGTTCGAAAAACATAAATCTGTCCTGTTAGTAACACCAGACACAAGTTCGTTTCCAAGCTGTAGTTCATGTTTTTGCTCGGCCGGTCTTATAAATGGCGGTGGAGGTAAGAAGACTGCTTGATTCGACGAAATCTTTTTTTTTTTAATGTAAATGAACGTTAGCATTATACATACCAGTGTTGATAACATGAGTAAAATATCAGTGTATGTTGCTTAAGTAAACAGAAATAATGATTATGAGCCGTTTTCTCGCGCTTTTGCACGACTTTCCGACCGCATCACAACAATTACAGCCATTTTTATTAGCTGCTATCAGCTCACTATTTACAGCTATCGACCTCGTGTTTTAATCTGTTTGGTATACAGAGGTTAGCAGACGTCTCTGGTACTTTATCACCACCCCCACCCTTTGCTGCTATTGATATTAGTAACCCAGAATCTGAAAATAGGAGTTATCTAGTCCTGCTTCAAGTAGCAAGTTTGTGACTTGATGGAGAGAAGTCAAAGATGATAACATTTCAGATTTCAGAAAAGAGGTTTTGAGTTTGTACCCAGTTTCACACGTTTCAATTTTTACGCAGTCTGAAAGATGTACCAGCATTTTCCCCAGAAGAAAAAAGTTTTTCGTTTGACTGTAAGGTGATAGGGTTGATGTAAATAACCTTTGAGAATTGGCAGTCAAAAGATCCACCCTTAAGTATTGATAATGGCAGTGATGGAGTAGTTGAAGAAATTGCAAACCACATTAAAGCATGAATATACCCGCGCTTATCCATAATGCCGGCGGCTTCCTGCTTGCGAGCCATTGTGACGTCACTCGATGGCAAGCCTAGTTGCTGAGTTCAGGTTTTGCTAATTTTGGATCTTGAGGACGTGACAGAAAGGCTGCCGTCCAACGGCCTTTTGATCTACAGACATACTTCTTCGTCGCGAGAAGTTCGGGAAGGAAAAAAAATAATTTAGGGCAGGGTTTTAGCGCTACGAAACGGCATCATTATTGGGTAAATATATAGAGCACTGGAACTAAAATTAGGCTGTAAATTAATTTTTTTTTGTTGGGTAACTTTTTTTTAGATGTTATATTTGGATGTTTTTGTATTAATTACGCTGACAGATAACTTCGAAAGAAAGGTAGACTACAACTACAGGAGATTCATTTGTGTTGTAAGAGGCTTTAAAACATATTCCTTCGCTGTTTCTGTCCTTCTGTCTATCTTTCTGGTTTCTAGTCTTCTGAGGTAAGGAAATTTTGCAACTATTTTCAGGGACAAAACTACCGTCACAGTTGCGAAGGCCCAGATGATATGGTATGTGATTTGTTTACGAGTACCTTTTATTAAAAACTTTTAGCTAAGGAAGATGGGTTTGTGAGATACTAAAGTAGGGGAATGCAGCGCAGAAGTCTTTAAACTCGCCTTAAAAGAAATGAAAGAAACAGAGAAAATTATCATTTAATTGACTTGATTGGTCGTTTTAACTACTTTGCTTTTCTGGGAACTACTTACTCTTCTTCTGCACAGAATCAAAAAGTAATATCTTATTCTTTCATGTACCTTCACGCGAAGCTCACAGGGGTTTTTGAATAGCTTTGAAAGCTGATGCCAATTTGATGGCTTTATGAGGGGAATTATGATGTCTGAAGAACTGGTGAGACCCAGCTGTGTCTGGATAAGAAGTAGAAAGTATTCGGATTAAGATGAAGGGGCGAGTTCGCTGCACTCAGGCTTGATTTACTGTGATGTTTCACATAAATTCAGATTAAAGAAAGCTGTCTCTACATCTCTATTTTCTGGCGTTGCAGCCGGCTCACATCAAAGCGGCTCTGATCGGTAGCAGTGTCACTATACCTATAACGGACGGGAAGTTCAACCTGGGCACGTGGCAAGGCGTGTGGCTGTGTGAACACCGAAATCATGGAGGTATGATCAGTGTTGTCGCCGGCGATGGTGCTGGTAATTTGGAGAAAGGTATTTAGTCTGAGCCTTTCAGAAGGAACAGAAGTTCACCTCACTAACTCAAGTCTACGCCTTCGCAGCATTCTCGTTAGTCTAT
This sequence comes from Pomacea maculata, assembly GCA_004794325.1. Lineage (NCBI taxonomy): Eukaryota > Metazoa > Mollusca > Gastropoda > Architaenioglossa > Ampullariidae > Pomacea > Pomacea maculata. Next base: position 3,713 of record SRHC01000036.1, on the reverse strand, counting down.
GAATGGGCGCGTGTCCGACCAGCTGTTACATAACTATCGAAGAAATACTTTTTCTTTTTCGTCTTCACACAATTTTTTGTTCCTCGGCCATTAGCATAGTGACATGGCTGCTTATTAGAGTTATCATTTCCTCTGGAAGCTTGTGGTTTTGCGTGCTAATGTTGTCAGTAGTTTTCCTCACTGCTCTCCCTCTGTAAGACAGCATGCTGGTATGTGTGTAGAGTGAGTGTTTGTAGAATATGTGTGGTGTGAGTCCATGCATAGGTGCCACTGTGTGTGTGCGTGCGCGTGCGCGCATGCATTAAAGCGTTCACCAGGAGTCAGGAGTGTAAAGCACACTTTGAGCTGTGGAAAAAGCTAAGTGTAAGAACGTAGCGCAAACTGCCTTGGCAAGAGTCCCTCCGAGGGTGTATGATAGCCTTTGTAAGTAGTAGACGAATGATTTGAGAAAGCCATACGCGTGCAGTTTTACGGAGGTGTCTCACAGTGATTGTTGTCTGTGCGCAGGTTCACGGACGGTCGTCGTCACGATTCAAGGTCTCAAAAAGTGACCTGATGACTTCTCGACGTCGAGTTTTACTTTGAAATCAGCGAAGTCTTTTCTCCAGGAAGGCGTTCCACGCCACTGCACGCCTCTGAATTTGTTATGACAGCAGTCTTGTTTTCTCCTGTTTTGTGATGATTAACGAAAGTAGAAGCGGGGAAGAAAAGCCCATGAACTAATGCGGAGTTTGGTGAACAGTTAACAGTAGTCTTCTGCTTTGTGATGGTTAACGAACATGTGGGACAAAACCCCCATGTAGTAATGCGGGATTCGACAAAACCTGACACTCCACCTCCCATCCCTTATCCCATGGGACTGATTTTCTCTAGCATATTTTTTTTCGAAATTGTCTTACGTGAGCTTGTGATTATATCGTGACTGAATCGTATCAAAGACTTATATTTTGTGAACAGTTTCTCGGTTTTTAGTATGTGACGGGATGAATGCGCTGTTTATGTGCCCTTTCATGCTATGTGTATGTGTGTGTGCGCGCGCGTTTGTGCGTATGTGTGCATGCATAGACACACCCTGGGCAGAACCCGTCATGGCACATACCATCTTGAGAGTTAGCGCATTGGTCAGAATAGCGTGCGATCAGGTGAACAGACCATGGTCGCCATTGCACTTACTTGCGCATCAGGTGTAGTAATTCATCTCATTAGTGCACTTAACAACGGTTTGTATTACAGTAGTACCAGCCTGACAGCCTGAATACCTTTGTCAGGGACGTGTGTTGTGTACATGTATTGTGTCAGGGACGAGAGTTGTTTCCCTTGGTCACGGGGATAGCGAGTGAGTCTGAGGGAGGTGACTGGCCCGTGTTAAAATGCAAACCAGTGAGTAAAGTTCACCCCAAGCTAAGGCTTCGAGAACAGTGTATGAGGATTCCCAACGAAACCGCCGAGTCGGTAGGTCGTATTGTACGTGTGGCTACAGGGACCAGGAATCAGAGTCTTAAGTTCCTTGCCCAGTCAAGGTACCAGATTAAGTTTAGCTGAAGTGTGAATTTTGATTGATGGTGTAAAGAGACGTGTTTTAATCTGTCTATAAATGAGACTTGATTTTCTAGAAGTAATATATATTATCACTTGACGTTGTGAAACTGTATAAAGAAGTGTAAGTTGTAAATTCAGTTAATTAATTAATCACCGAGTTACAGGAACTGATGGTGAGGGAACTTATGGTGACCTGGAACTTATGGAGCGAAGTGCTTGCCTAGTCAAGAACTTCTGAGAGGGCTTCAGAGAACTTATGGTGAG
>SRHC01003593.1:0-14040 GCA_004794325.1 Pomacea maculata | reverse complement strand
ATAAAATTTAGGTCATTGAATAACCACTTTCCAGTGAATAAAGGTAGGCAAACAGATACCCCTAGAGATGAAAGGTTCTGTAGACTCTGCAACACCAAGGACATAGGGGATGAATTCCATTATCTTTTTAACTGTAACAAATTTGATACACAGCGCAAAAAATACTTACCAAGCTACTATACTCGTAACCCAAACGCTTACAAATTCCAATCTTTATTAGCCTCAAAAAATAAAAAGACCCTCAGTAGACTAGCTCGATTTGTAAAGATATTACTAAGGACAGTGAATTAGTTAAATTGATAAAACGTGTGTGTGTGTGTGTGTGGGAGATATTGTACACAGGGATAGATGTGAGTGCACTAATATGTACATTACTCCTGTGAAAAAAAAAAAAATAGTAAAGAATACAGAACACCTGTGAAAGAGAGTGAGGGAGAACAAGAGAGTGGTTATCCTTTGTTTTGATATGTTCAGATGCCTTAACCTACTCGATTACAATATCCAAGTTTACACGAAGTGGTTGGAAAAAGGAAAGAATGAGTGGATGATTTTGAATATATGTGAATGAGAGACACCCTATATTTAATGATAAGAATGTGAATGTATATGCATGGATACTTCCTAATTTCTCAATGCCCCCTGGAGGGCGACAGAATAAAACAATCTTGAATCTTGAATCTTGAATCTTGTGTTCATGTGAATGTCATTGCAACACTACAACTTTTACTTTCTTCTTTAATGGATTTGATATGGAGGTACCAACGCAATGATAATTGCTATGCGAGGTGCAGCTATGAAGGCGTTCACAAGTGCAAACTGTATAGAAAGAGTTAAAAGCCATGACAAAATAATGATTTATCTGTGTTTATTTTAAGCAATCAGCAATCCTGTTTCATATATAACAGAATCAACTGTTTAAAATATATAGTAAAAATGTTTTTAAAAGGTAAGTACAAAAAATCGATCAACCAGATACTAAAAAGCTTTCATATGTGCTGCTTCATGTTTTAAAGAAAGATTTCATCCAGTATGGATAAATCAGCTGTTCTGTTCTTTCTTACTAATTCTGTTTTTGCTGGAGTAGCACTGCTGATTTCCACACTTAGGTAATCTCCGTTTTGAACAGGGTTTTCTGCGCTGGATGATTCTGCCAGAATTACACCTGACTTTTCTGTCATTTAAAAAATCATTGGTAAATGTCAAATTTTAATAAACAATCTTTAGAAATACAATGCTCTGACAGTTTAGGACCAAATAAATTTGTCAGTGAAGAATACTGAACATGCTAAATTGCACATACACATACCTGGAGTTCTAACATGAGGGTCACCTGAATACTGTTTCATGCATGAATATACACATGAACGACAAAACAAACTTAATTTTCTTCAGCTTCATTGCTACTAATTTACCATAATTCACGCATAGTAACAATGGTACAAGTCAGCTAATGCACAAAAACTTGACACTTCAGTCTTTTGCTCAGGTGCCAAGTGGAGTTGTAGTTTTTTTCATATGTGCCAATAAACTAAAGAGTTCAACCTACCTTGGTGTTTTTTCTTTGGCACAGTGGGTGCTTCTGGAAAGTCAAAATCTCTGGGTTTATCTACAATCTTGTCTTCATTTTGTGGACTTTCTGTCTGAACAGTAAGGGGTGGTCCCTGCCGCTTATGACTGCCACTTCCATCCTCTGAGTAATTTGTGTTTTGTTGCAAAGACTTTGCTGGCACTTCTCCTGGTGAGATGTTTTTCCTTCCAGACTACAATAAAAAATAAAGATAATACTCATCAAAGTGCTAAAAACTGAAACAACTGTATTGGTAATATGAGTGTGGCAGTGAAGAAATGATGCTACAGAAGTTTGTTGGTACAGGTGAACATGCAGAGGGCAGCAACTAGTAGGTGTTGTAAGGAAGCCATGCTAAGAAAGCAAGCAGTTTTTAAAGACTAAAAATCTGTATCAATATGTAGACTCCCATGATGATCATATAAATCAGATGGATTCTGCAATGAATGACATCCCCATGGATAACAAGTAGAATACATGGATAATCAACAATTACAAACCACTGACAAAGTGCTTTGCCCATCATCTTGTAGCACATATAAAGCAGGCTCTATTTACATCAGGCAAAAGGCAGGCTGAGCAGCCTGCAACCACAGTTTTGGGAAGTCAAAGTAACATGCTTGCCTGTTTCAAAATTTCCATTGCTGTGTCCAAAAGCTCTTTTTCTGTCATGACATATATAGTCTGGCGAGCTCTGAAAAAGTTGCAGATTAATCCCATAAGCATCTGTCAAAAGTTCTGCCTACTGAGGTGGTTCAGTGAGGCAGTGATAACATGCTTATTACCAATGCTGTAAGGTCCTAGGTTCAGATCTTTTTAGGGCATGCAAAGTTCTCTGTGACACCTTGTTAGAGGTTTTTTCTGAATGCTCTATAGAAAAACTTCCCTTATTCTGCCTTTACCCCCATACTGCAGTAAGTTGAAGCACTTTCCTGTCAGGCCAACCTGCCTGCCAACTTTGTTAAAAGTTCTGTTTTGACATACCTCCCTGTCCTTTTAGTAGAACTGGTGCTTGCCGACTCCCTGAGCATAGCTTCGGGCCTAACATAGCTCTTTTGATGGGTCATCCACTTTGGGATTTTCTGATCCGGTTTGCATGCTTCTTTAGCACACTCCACTTGTGGCTCAGCACAGCTGCCGCTAAATGTCTGTATAAGCTCTTCAGAATTTGTCTGGTGAAGGTCTGTTAATCTGCTGCACTTTTCTGCCAATGATGTATTAAATTTGCAGGACAGCTCCTGAAACCTGCAAAGTCTTACATCATTATTTCAAATAATTCCTATTCCCTAATGCTAAACAAAACATTTTTCTTCATACATACTATAGTAGAACCTCTTTACTAAGACCTTCCTGATTATGACCCCCTCTTAGTTATGATCCCAAAACTTTTCATGGTGGTGTTTTGCTATATAAACGTCACCTCTATTACAACTATCCCCCCAACCAACTTACGACTGACAGTTTATGCTCTATTACGACTTTTTTGTGAGCAAAAGTGGCATGTTGAAAAAAAATTGTTTTAAAATATACTGCTTTTGGCAGGCCACTTACTGTGATTTTCTTCCGAAATTGTAAAAATAAGTACATTTAGAAAGAGTCTGCTTGTTGAAAAAAAATTTTGTTCATCAATATTCTTCAGTTTGGGGGTTCATATAAATGTATCTTCAAGCATTCAGTTAAAATCTTACAATGGTGCATAAACATGATCTCTTAAATAACTTTTTTTTAAAGCTTTTGTATTCATTACTATTTAGTTTGGAGGTTTTCATTAAATGCAGGTGTCAATATGAAACAGGTGTTACTCCTTGGGCATCATTTAGCCTAGGCCTGGCTGATTCCACTTTCATTGTTAGGAGAATGTGGTCTTATATTGGACAATAATTATGGTTATGGCAGAATTGATTCGAGTTGGGCAGTGCAATATGATTTCTGATTAAATTAACCCCCTCCTCTCCCTAAATCGTTGTCTCTTTACTAGCGTACATCAGTCAATTAAGCTTATTAATGATCTTTTCCAGAAGTCACACGTCTATAAGAAAATTATTGTGACTGTGCTTTATTTTGACTTTTTTCAGAAATATAAATAATGCATTTTAAGAGAGCATCTTAATAATGTATAATGTGCTTTATTTGGTGTGTATTTTGTTTTCTGTATAACCCCCCTCCCCCCAAAAGAAAAAAAAAATAAGGCAGCAAGATTTAGACACATCTTCTCCCCTTCCCGTGTGGTGCTTGCTTGAAGTAATGTGTTTAGGATTTTGTTTAATGTGATGGTTACAATTGCATGACTAGTAGAAGAAACACAGCACACCTCTGTAGTGTTCCCAGGGTCTTGGCAAAGACAAACTCTCTATGGCCTCGGGGGTGGTCAAAGCAAATGTGTCCATCGTGAAATTCCTCCAGCCTGTTACCAAAAGAAATGAGCACCTGGCTGCAGTCAGCTTTGCCTGTGGCCATCTGCATGTTCTTCAACATATCAGGAGTCTTGCAGGTCACCGTAGAATGAAAAAGGGACATCTGCATAGGCCAAGTAAAGTCATTACTGTCAGTTTATCAACATGTTTGAAAATAACATTTTTGTACAGGTTATATCCAGAACATTTTATTCGTATGGAAATTAGTGCCTGGATGAGCCAAACATTGACTCATATACTGACCTTCCTATGGTTCCTGACAGCAGTATATATCTGAAAAGAAAACTTTGTGATCAAATGGTGTACAGCAAATATTGATAGCTCATCAGCAGTTTTTTCTGCCAAAATTACTACAGAGTTTATATCTAATTTTTTCTTAACAATGCTAACAACAGAATATATTTGTTTTTGAGACCTAACACCAAATTTAAGTCAACTCAGCTTATAATAGCACTACACCATCTGTCAATATTCTTATAAATCAGTAATTTTTGCAAATGACCTAGTATTTGCATGCCACTTACTTTTACATGCCTAACACCTGCTCTCTCAGCCATTTTCATATGATTTGCATCACTGTATATATAGAGTGTGCTCTGAAAATGAAATCAGACACTGATGGTAATGAGGAAAACAATTTAGTTTAAAAAATCTGACAAAAATTTATGTGCTTTTTCAATGTTTAAAGATTCATCTTTTAATTTAAAATATGGCTTCCCTATGATTATATGTGTAAAAATTACACCTTAAATAGTCATTAGTAATTAATTCAAGCATTGTTACTTAGCCAGTGATGGGAAAAAAAAACCCTTTCACGTTATCTTCAAAAATTCAAATCACCATTACATATTATTCACCTGATGACTTAGATCAAGACAATGTCTGCGCTGAAGGAAAGCAAGAATGCCTGGATTAGGTGGCATGCAGAATTCACCAGCCTCCTTTGCTGAAACTATCTGAAGGACGTAAACTGGACAATCCAACTGTTGAAGGCATGAAAACATCATCTCAAACATAGAAACATTTCTCTGAATGATGCAGTATCAAATAAAATAGAGAATGATGGCATATGTTCAACTCATGTGTCTGCTCATATGGTATTCTAAACATATTTGTCCACTAAATGCTTCTCTTGTTCAGAAAGGGCATAGAATTTCAATCCTATATGAAACTTCATACATAACCTCTCCATCTGGTCATGGACCATCTTCACACCCTAACTGGAAGGATCACTGAGTGTTCATTTCAAGGTGGTTTTGTATGCAATAATTAATGTTGTCTGTATGTCCCAAATCGGCAGATGAGTTAAAAATCTCTCTTTTAGCTGGCTGATCTACAGAGGAAAATAGTAATTTTGCTGTGATCACTTTACAGTGTGGAAATGAACTTAATGTGTTGTGTGCAGAGTCTACAAATGGAAAAGATGCACTCAGTATATTTAATTAATTTTAATTGCAGCTGATCATTAAGGCAAGGTTATTCTGATCTCATGTCTGGGTTTTTAATATTAATTATGAATCTCAACCACAGAAGCTGCTGAGTGTTCTTTGTTTGAAATTAAAATGTTAATATTGCATCCAAGTTAAATACTCTTCAAACTTTTTTTGTGAAAAGTTAAAAACTTATACAACAGATTGTGGAAAAGTAAAGGGTCTTATAGCCAAGTGGTCATAAGGGCAGGTAGAGGGGCTGTAAGAGTTTACCATATTTAGGGTTACTGTCAGAGGGACAGGTAAGGGGACTGTAAGAATTTAACACAGTGGTGCCCAATATTTTCTCGACCGAGAGACACACTGGACATGACATAAAATCTTGCAGGCCAGAACATGGCAGTTTTTCCAGAATCATGACGTTAAAAATGAAATAATATTGTGTCTGGTTAAAATGAGTGGGCTGAATGATGTCCCTATGCAGGCTGAATGTGGCCAGCAGGCTGTAGAGTGGGCACCCCTTGTTTATCATATTTAGGGCAACTGTCATAGAAGCAGGTAGAGGAGGAGGGGTTGTAAGAGGCTTACCTTGTCTAGGACTAATGTCATGCTGGCAGCTAGTGGGGTGGTAAAAGGTTTGTCGTGTCCAGGGCTAAGCATATCAAAAGTAAAGTCTTCCACTGTTCTTTCAATACCTCTTATTTCCCTGATGAATCACCATTTAAAAACATTCTTGTTTTCTAACATTATTTTACAAAATATGAATCATCAAACCTGATTGGGTTTTGCTTCTAAACAAGATTTGAATACCATAAAATGCATTAGGCAAAATTAATAAGCAATCCCAAAAATGTTAATGAAAGTAATTGCTACTAAACATATGTAGCTAATGTTACCTCAGAAGCAATCTGGTTTATACATGTGACTAAAGCAGTCTTCTCTTCAGCAACTGACCTGTGACCTAAAGAAAATGGATGAAAATGTAAAAATGATGTATTACAGTTAAATCTTCAATCAAGTGCAGTAAAAAAATAAAGCAGTAATTTATTTTAGCATATCCTTACCAATATAAGACATTTCTTATGATATCACCAATCCTATAATAGGTAAACACTACATAAATAGCACAAGTGCTGGCAATTAGTCAGCCCAAACCATGGTTGGTTATCTGATGTTATAAACTTACAAGGGGGAAAAAAGGTAATAGTAATCTAAGCCTTCGTTAGAGAGAACACTAAAAGACAACAGCGATAACTATTGGATACCATTTTGAACAAAGGCCATTTGCACGATCAACTTGCGCTTTAGTTTTCTATTAATACTGTAACAGCAACAGCTTCTCAACATTTGATCAAAACTATCAAATAATGAAAGGAATATAAATGTAACCATTGAGTTGCAACTAAGTTTGTTGTAAGTTAAAAAAATATTCATTAAAAAATATGTATCCTTAAAATAATCTAGAGAGAGATCTAAAGGACGAGAAATTGACATGGAACAACATAGCTAGACTTGCTTCTGACAAAAATGGAGGTCTCTAGTGGATGCCTTGAGTACCACCTAGGTACAAACAGGACCAGGTAAGTAAGTATAAAATAATCATACTATAAATCTACTGGCTACTACTTTCCCACCCTGTTACTCCCAAGCTGTATTATGTGTATCTTATCTATCATAAATGGAGAGAGTATTGCATATACATATTTTAAGGATCTACCAGTTTCTATCACCTTTATGCATGCTGTGGCCATCACAAACTATGATAATCCGCCCACACTTTGTTGCTGTGGACCACTCTTTGCAAATCCCAATCACGCCCTCAGTAAGCTGGTTGTGGGTCATGTCATACACACTCTCCCACTGAAGCAGCAGAGCTGGCACCTCAAACTACATCAATTGAAAATGGCAAATGTTAGGAAGGTGCAACAGACCGTCTCTTTTTCTGTATCCTTAACAAAAATTTAACAACATCTAGATGGGTTACTGCCAAGTCTTGATCAACAAAATATAAAAAGCAAGGATAAGTTTTGATATGAAAATTATGCTTGAATATTAATTAGATGTAAACATGTGCACCAGATACTGCTGACTGTGTGCACGCCTGTCCCACACGTGACTATCATACAACAAAAACTGCCCATGTGAGACAGCCACAGACCCCTTAGCATTTCCTGCAGCTTTGCTCACTACACAAAAAGGCAGATAGAGCCATGACCTCAAAGCCACACTGAAAGAGAAGCTCTGGGCACCAAGGAGAACCTGAAAATATCAGTTCTCTTCATCTTTTCACCAAAAAAGAAAAGACTGAAGTCTAACAGACATGGTCCCTGGTACACTAAAGAAAGAAAATGCAAACATGAAAATGTCCTTTAAACTTTACAGCTAAGTACATATTGGAGCCTGAGTTTATAAAGATGTATTTATAATAATTTCATATCAGTCAGCATAGAACACAGCTTTGGAAAACGTCAAGGGCAGTCATTTACAAATGAACTGAGAACAAGTATATTTACTTTGAATTGAGAAATGGCCATCAGGTTAGCCTGTATGGAGTCTTGACCAAATGTTATGTTTGCTGTACTTCCTGCAAGCATATTAGAAAAGAAACCAACAACTCCTCAGATACACATATGAAAATTATTCTAATCATAGATTTCTTAATTTTAAAAAAATTGCTTTGCTTTTCTGGCTTGATTTTTTTTTAAGATTACACACTTATAATAATACACATAGCTCATAACTCAGTTCTAAATAGTAATATATATAACAAATGTGGACTTCAGGCACTTACAAACACTTAACAGTATGCATCAAATGCATCTTACATTCACCATCATTCAGATCCATAACTACTCATTAAGTCTGTTTGTCTTTCTCTTGCACATACACAAGGTGGAGGAAATTGGAGTACCCAAAAAACCACTAACAGTTAGCCCTGTAAAACAGATGTCACATTCTGAGAGAGGTATTTCGTAGCCCAAGTACAAACAACAACTAATTCACATTGTGCCACAAACCACTTATGATTGGACAAGTGACTGAAATCCCTGCTATGCACAGCCACAATAATGGTGGTTGCTATAACACGTGAAATTTCTAAACTACACATTATCAGTAAAAAATTAAAGGTTACAAAAAAATAAAAGCAAAAATGGGTCAGAATCCATGCAGTGGAACACTTTGCATGTCCAGACTTTTTTAATTTGATGCTGACCGCCTCATTTTACTAACTTTTTTTCAGAAAAAACTGACTTACCTCGGCTACTGTCTTCGCTGTGAGTGACAAAGCTGTTGTTTATTTGATCAAACCACTCATGGAGAACATCATCTGAAAAGCTTTGCACATAGGGTTCTTCACAAGCCAGGCTGAACTCTCTAGCCCAAAATACCTGATCTGGCCCATATTTTGGCGTTAACTGAATAGAAAGTGCCTGGCAGGAAGAAATCTGCAAAATCAGTGTAGAATGTGTCCATATGGGCGGAGCAAGAACAAATTATTTGTAAAATCAGTGTAGTATATATTGACAGGGATGTGACAAAAACAAACTATGACAAAGCTAACACATGCATCTTCTACATTCCATTATGCCATCTCAGATAGTGAGTTCTATTACATTAACAACTTGGACTAATTTTTGATTCTTCAGAATTTTCACAAGAGCTACATAACATGATTGTCAATGTGGCTGTGGGGCAAATCCTTTATCATCAGGGAACACACGCACCATTTTACTACAGGTAAACTGGGCTCTATTGATGCAGCAAGTACTGCAAATTAACATCAAACTGACTGTTCTATGGTGCTGTGCATCACTAACTTCAATGACAGAAAGATGACAAGACCAAAATTTAACATGTTTATCCTTTTACTGATGTTTTGTTTATACATGATTTCTCCAACAGAAGTATATACATTTCATTTTACACTTAATTTAATTTAGTACACACAACAAAGATTGACTCTAACATAAACTGTCAGAATAAAAGAAACCATGAAAAAGTCACATGCAATGCATATGGATTAAAACATTAGGCATAAAAAACAACTTTTCTTGCTGAATGAACTAAAATTTACTAGCAATAAAATTATTATTGTTATTGTTACCTTTTCAAGAATTAGATGACTCAGGCAGTCTTTGAGTCCACTTCCAAGGCTGAAGTCACAGACAAATACCCTGTGTTTCTAATGAAAAAGAAGACACCGCTGCATCTATACTGTCTCTTAGCCAAGAAAATGAAAATGTTAATAAGAGATACAATGTACTCCAAGGATAATATCAAATCAAAGCCATCTGCCATACTTCAGAGGTCAGAAGTTTAACAAATAAATTATTAAAAATGAATGTACACTGAAAATAAAACTGCAAAATTAATCATAAGCATAAAAATTTGTTTTCTTTTTAAATTTTGTTTTTGAAAATTTTTTTTTAAATGTACCACCATAATCAAGAAGGAATTATTTGTTTTACAGATTATTTCCAAAACATTTTACCACCATATAGAGGAAGGGGCACATTGAACTGGTCTTTTCGCCCTGTTTTGTAAATATATATATAAACACATGCCTAACCCCCGCATGGAACAATAGATAGCAGCTTAGTAAATAATTTAAAAACCCTACATGTACTTGGTTGTGTATTTATCAATAACTAATAAAATGAAAATCACATGTATGACCACAACACTTCTGTTCCTTTTATGGCAAAATTCTGACAGCAAGAACAACAGGCACTGCACACACTGAGCCTGCCTCTCAACTAAACCTATGCTTACATTTGCCCATGATTATTAGATGCAAAATCCCTTGAATGTTGCTTGATGTGATATGATGGCCCATTCATCTGATGTGCATAGAATTAAGATATACTTATTATTGCACGTCCTAACTCTTGTTGTTTAGCTGTGGAACTGGGCATGATAAAAATGACAATAATAAGATAAGGTCTTTACCAGAATATGTTCTAGTAGAGAATTTGTTTTATTGAGGCGAGACAAACTTTATACTATGCCTGTAAGCTGAATAGGTTTGAATACCCTCTGCAATCCAGCTGCCCAATCACAGATGAATCACTGGTTATGTGTGCGCATGGGTGTGTGATGCTGTACATAGGTCTGCCTTAATTTTCTGTATTTTTATTTATTTTTCATAACCAAAATGATTTATATTGCATGGAATCACAACATGTGATCAGTTTCTCTGTGTTTAACATTACCAGGTTGTGATTATGGAATACAATTGATAGGAAAGGAGGGTAATAATTGTACTCTCACTGAAAGCACATGCACAAAGTGTACGACACAAGATGGTGAGAACAGAGTTATTGCTAGAGGTATTTCCGAAATGAGAAAGTCTTCAATGCCTTATTGGAACTTGGAACATGGTGAAGGCTTTGAATTGAGAATGGCTGAGGGTTTAATCTTCCAACTATCTTTTCTTAGTTGTTGCACATGCATTTTTGTTTACCCACCTGCCTAAGCATGCTGAGAACTATATTTGCAACATCTCTGACTCCATATTCTGGATGATCTTGATATATCTCTGTGGCCAAGACGTGTTTATAAGTATCCAGTGATCCGAGTCTTTCCTGAACCATGTAAAGATATCCCTGTGCATAAAAAAAGACATTGTAATACGGTTTGTGACAGCTATAGGGTCCTTCATAAGGTAAAAAGAACTGATAAAAAAAAAATTTTGGAACACACACTCGATCGCGTCCACAACTGCATAAGGAACATAAAGAGAGTAAAGGGCAAGGACTGTGAAAAAAAAAACCCACCAAACTTGATGCATATAAATAAAATACTTCAAGAAGTAATCATACCGTTGAAGAATCGGATATATCTCTAGTACTTCTACCACTCTTTTTATTTTTATCAGTTTTAGCTGCATGTTTCCAACCAACAATAAAAAAAGTCTGAAATTTTTCTCCAAAACGGGGAATAACATAACAGCTCAATTCAGGTGTCAAAACATTAAGAAAATGCATAGCAAATAAAGAAATTACATGCATTGGAGGTCCCTGCAGGATCACTATATCATATTTTGCCATAACAGCAGTGATAACGAAAGTAGTATATGCCACGAATCACTCTACTTCCATACAAGCACAGTCGACTTCAAGTACAATTAGTACATCAATGAACAGCATTTCGAATCGGGCGCTGTTGGCTACATCTACACCACGAACATCCTACATACTATCACGAACTTGTAAACACATCCATGATACTCCCGCGGCTACACCCACACCACGAACGTCCTATATACTCCCGCGGCTTCACCTACACCACGAACATCCTACATCCTACCACGAATTTGTAAACACATCCATATGATACTCTCGTGGCTAGACGAACTTAAAACATGCTTAAGCGTATGGGTCAACCAAGATTTAAAAAAAAAAAAGTTTCCCGTTATTTTGCTTAATTTATAGCAGAAAATGTTGTCCAGCGAGGAGTGCTTTATTTCTGATTGTTTGAAAAGTAGCTCAGCAAGAAATTAAAACCAATTAAAGAGGTTTAGCTAAAGAGTCCATTAAGCGGGAAAATTCAATTCCGTTGTCCCACAATCCCCTCTGCTGGTGCTAGAGATGTTTAGGTTGGTGACTTTGGGGTTGGTTTCTTATTTTACCCCCAGTCTAGCTAATTTAGCAGCCTCTTCATTTCCTTTTATTCCTGTACGGGAGGGGATCCAAAGGAACTTAATGTCTCCCTTTTCCTGGCTTATCTTTTTATGAGAGACGTACAGTATCTCGTCAATATGTCTATTAATTCTGTTTGAGGATTTGTTTTGTACCGCCTGGAGTGCTGACAGTGAGTCTGAGGTATGCTTTGGGAGTCTGCTGCACATGGTCATGTTGTCGGGATGATGTACTCCTAGTTCAGTTATGTTTGTCTCTGGATCATGAGATCCATCGATCAGTTGATATAAGTGCGTGGTCTTTGTATGTGGTGCTTAGCTTGAGCTTTAATTGTTTCAGCCGTGATTTGGTTTTGCTGTTTTGCTTTGTGATATTTTGTGAGGTCAAAGTCTATCTGTGGTTGCGGAAGTGTCCAAGGTGGTGTTTGCTTGTAAATTGTTGGATGGGTAAGGGGCTGCTATGTTTGTTTCTGCACCCTCTGTACGTGTTTTCTATATGTTGGATGTGTTGTTGTATCGTGGGTTGTGGGGTGAGTCGGCCTGTTCTGTCTGTGGGTTGTAAATGAATCTGTCGGACTGGGTAGTCTGGTGAGAGACACTGCGTCTTGTAGTAGTATCTGGCTCTCCTTTCCTTGATGATTAATTCGATAGGTTTTTGTCCTGCTTCTGCCAGTCCTGCCAGGTTTGGTGTGTACGAATGTGCTCCCTAATACTACTTTAAGCGGTCTGTACTGTTCTTTTAATGTGGTAGTAATTTTGCACATCCGAATGGCTCAAAAACTCACAAAACAAATAAAGCTGCCAAGTTTTTCAGCCCTTCAAGTAAAGTTTGCCTCAGGTTCCGTTGCATTGTTGCACTGGTCTGTCAATGAAGTAACTTAGGAAGTGTTACCAGAAGAGGCCTCTGAGACCACTTTTTTGTGTTAAACTGTTTAATGCGTTCAGCAGCAAGTTTAGCAGCCAAACGATGTCATGCCATCCTAGAAACGTCCAGTTCTTGCACGCAACTTACATGGCTTCAGAGCAATGCATCAAAACCACTTTCATATATGATGAGATGGAAAATCGCTATGATTTAACATTGGGACGATCTTAAAAAGAATGAGGTTAAATTTCTCCACAGTAGCAGACTTCATATAAAACCTTTTTTCTGTAATACGAGGAAAAGGAGGGCAGTGACCCAAGTCATCGGCAATTTCGATTCTTTGTGCGCCAGGTGATGGTGGATGGACCAGAGATCACTTTTTCTTGACCATACACTTCAATACTCAGCGCACACACACATCTCTGGCGACTTCTGAAGCAAGACGCGGGGAACTCGAAATATGCAAAATTTCCCAGTTTGCTCTCATTAATTCTGCCGAGGAAATCAGTTCCTGAACAAAATATTGTGACTTACATTGCTGTTTATACCACCAAGAAGATACAACGGAAAATGTGTGCTGAATGTGAAGAAATGATAACGGCAGAGCGAGGGAACAATAAGAGAGATCCTACTGTTAATTAAACAAGTACTTCATGCCAAATATGGGCTAGTAGTCCCAAAAGCTCAGCTGGTGACAGTGGTGGAAGAACTGGAATTTATCTTCATGAAATCTGAACAGCTGCCCCACATGGAGCGAGTGAGAACTCGATTTCTGGAGTCTTTTGAACACTCCTGTGTCCCTCCAACAAATCAGTCAATCGTCCCTTGACCGGCACCTGTCTTTTGGAGGTGCCAGCTACCTACTGTTGAATCCTGCACTGAAAACATACTTCATCCTTCAACATTACTCCTAACAATAGTCTTCACAATGATAATCCTTTATTACCTCCTCCCCTTTCTTTCCGCTTAATGCTACTTCCCTACTTGTTTTCCTTTAGCATAATCACGATACTCTCAGTCCTTGTTACTCGGTTCCTCTTTGCATTTTCGGTATTTGTCTTTCATTTGTCAGCAGTACTGTTTATCCTTCCGTCGTTCGTATATTGTCCCACGTCTCGTTTTTA
>SRHC01003592.1:50020-63898 GCA_004794325.1 Pomacea maculata | reverse complement strand
ATCTTGATAGGGGCTGAGATTTCTTTTCAGTTGTTTGGTGGCGTTCTTCAGTTCACGCCCTGTTTCTAGCCCTGTTCTTAGCCCTGTTTGTAACCCTGTTTGTAGCCCTGTTATTAGCCCTGTTATTAGCCCTGTTTGTAGCCCTGTTTCTAGCTCTGTTCTTAACCCTGTTTGTAACCCTGTTTTTCAGCCCTGTTTCTAGCCCTGTTTCTATCCCTGTTTCTAGCCCTGTTTGTAGCCCTGTTCTTAGCCCTGTTTGTAACCCTGTTTGTAGCCCTGTTTCTAGCCCTGTTCTTAGCCCTGTTTCTAGCCCTGTTCTTAGCCCTGTTCGTAGCCCTGTTTCTAGCCCTATTCTTAGCCCTGTTTGTAGCCATGTTTATAGCTCTGCCTGTTTGTTCCTTTTCTTCTCTTCTGATTTTTGTATTCCATGTTCTAACGGGCGGTGACCTTAATTTTTGCCAGTGGTAGGTGCTTCTTCCTCAAGCGTGCTCTCCGATGTCTTGAATGCTTCGTTGAGTGCTGTAGTCTCCGTACATTCAATGAGTCATTTGCTTAGGATGCAGTTTTCTCGCTTCGGCTTCTCCCTTTTAGCTGCANGTTCAGTTCTCAGAAACAGTTCACTTGTTTGGTATAGTGTCCCTCGTTTTGGTGGTGGTGGTGTTGGTGGTGTTTCTCTTATTTTTTCTTGTTCTGTCTTCTCATTATTATACGCAAATATCAAAACTGTTCCTGAGAGATGAGAAAACACTTTTGGTTCCACCTCAAGCAATATATTCAGTCAAACAATTCAATGAATTCAATAACATTTATTCTCAGGCAGCTTCTCGACACTTTTTCACTAGCTTGTTGTACGAGCACTGCAATATTATAAAGAATAAAAGAGTCAGATTTCTAGTTTCAGCCCTCTTCCTACCAGCCAATATTTGTGGTTATCACACCGGTGACAGCGGTCACGACTAACCCTCGGCGTCCTTTGCAATTTTTGCCAAAGGTTAAGTTTAGTACAGCAGGGACCGGACACTGTGACCCCGGAGGAACACGCTAGGGTACGTCCCACTCGCTGACGAGTAACCTCCCTTTAGTGTTTACCAACAACCTTGACGTGACGTCACACGGGAAAGTGAAGCTTCCACTCAGTCGAAAGGATTCTTCTCTCGCGCATAATGATTGGGTATGGAATCATCAAAAGTGATATCGTCTGAGACGGAGGCCAAACACTGAACCTAACGGCTACCTGGACAGGTGACAAACACACCGTTAATGCATCAGAGCGGAAGGTGGAGGTGGTGAACACGTCCGGCCACTGTCCAAGCCACACAACTGTAGCTTAGGCCCTTACAATTTCACTCACAGTTCTTCGATGCTTGAATTACACTTACACCTCATGACAGCTATCCTTCATACGGTAGTCACATCGTAATGTTGTAGTGAGGAGTGCTGAAGTGGTTGCTTGCGGGAGTGCGTGAACATGTGTGACCACACCGGCGCTGCACTCCTCGGCCTTTTTCAATAAAACAAAAAGGGCCGCCAACGGTTAACGCATTTAATATCTGAGGTGGAAGGAACTCAGCTAAAAGTGGATGATGATGATGATGATGCTGATGATGATGATGATGATGATGATGATGATGATGTGTCCTACGGCAGTGTCCTGCGACTCATCTGCCACACTCTTGTCACGACGGTCTGGCCCACGAAGTTGTTGTAGCAAGGGGCCGCTGTCGTGGGGACTGATGTATGGTGATGGCGAGAATGAAGTTTCAAAAAGTCGAACAATAAGTCTGTGGCCAAGAAGTGAAAGGCTGCTGAACAGATGACTGGATGGATGAATCCCCTGATGGAGAAATCCTTCAATTGCTGGTTGTGTAGACTGCTGGATAGTGGCGATAGTGATGATAGTGATGATGGTGATAGTAGTAATAATCGTGAATGGCTTCCCCTGTAAGACCACTCGCCCTACATTGCAGGCTAACGAAAAGACAGTAACACAAACAGCGACTCTTGTCGTGTCCCTCGCTAAGGGATACACACAACTTCCAAAGTCGGACGCAAAATTATTCCTGCGAAGTTCCTGCATGCAACTTACATCCATTAAATAGAAGATTAACTTGTCAAGAGGATACGGCTTTCAAAACAATTCTTTTTTACATTTAGTCTCCATACAAAGCTTAATTCTTTCATTCATGCATCTTCCCTACCAATATTTCATAAAGTTAGTTATTGAAAATTAATTTTTCTGCTTCAGTTAATTCATGAATATGGTTTCAATTCTTAGATGTACAAAATCTGACTAGTAGCAAGATCTGTGAAAGGGTTACTGAAATGCTGGTTCCTGAACACATGCTTCATCCACGCCTTCGTCTCCTTCAACAGTTATGACAGGAGGGGGGGGGATTGATGTTTTACGCCGTGCCAGCAACTGAGGCTATACTACAGCAAGCAGCCAGCCCTGTAAGTCAGGACAGGAATGCCAACTATTGTCCACCCACTAGCAAACTGAAAGGGCGCGAGGTCCCTTGAACACTACTCGCGCAGTGCTCACTTTCTCTCACTCTACACAATAACACTTGTTAGAAATCCTACTTTTTGGGGACCAGTGTTTTTGTGAGGCTCATGCCCGTCTCTCCTTCTCGCTGCTTTACCTTTCTTCAACCCTCTTTGAGTTAGTTGCCCATTCCGGACAGCTGAACTGATTGGGGCAATTTCGCTTGTGCCACACTGGTATTGAACCTGAGCGCCTCCAGATTCGGACGCCAACACTTTATTCGCTCGGCTTTCTGCTTCCCTCTACTGAGGGAGGTCAATGTTGATTAAGGCTGCACTTCAGTTGGTCCTTGAAGCGTTTTCGGGGTCAGCTTTTGTACCTCCTTCGTTGCACAGCCCCCAATTATATGCTATGAGCATTCAGTCTTCCTCCTCAAAGAGACCATCACACCCATCACAGCCCTCCCATCCCATAATATGCTATGAGCATCCAGTCCTCCTCGTTAAAGACGCCATCACGTCCATCACGGTTCCCTACGTGATATGCGGTCAGGTCCAGTCTTACAGATACCAATGTCCAGCAGAGCTGCCCCTCCACGAGCGCGGATGGAGAGACTCAGTGCCATGCCTCTTCCTTCATATCACCGCGCGTGTGCCGTTATGTTGCCCCTCGGATACCCGTCTACCTGCTTGTCGTACATTGTGGACGTGTGTTGGTCTCCGGATACCACCACTTCACACAGCGAACTCACCCGAACCCGTAACCGGTACATGATGTTTTCAGTTACTTGCAGACTGAAGCACAGATGTCGAACTTTGATGGATGTGTAGTGAACTTTAGTATGTAAGGTAAAGAGAGATAGAGAGAGCGGGAATGATTCATCAAAATGTTTATGGTTAGACATTTGTCATAGCCATCTGGATGCAGATTGTCTGATGCCGTGCTTGAAATTTATACAGTTAGGCCATCAGTAGTGAATTTCATTTTAGTCTGACCTGTTAGGCTTGGTTACACCTGCCAGGAGCACAAGGTTCCTGACGACATCTGTGGATGGACAGGGCACGCAAGCCACCACACCACTACAGGTAAGTTGCACCAACTGGTGGTGGCAAGGATAGACATGCGCAGCTTATCGGTCGGCGGCATCTGGTTACATCTAGTTATGTCTAGTTATGTCTAGTTATATCAGGTTATGTGTTGTTCGTTGTATATTAACACTCAAACTGTTACAGTGGTGGGGCTGGTTAATGAGCACGTAGATGCAAATATTAATTACTAAGCAAGAACCTCTGGGAATTGATGTATATTTATGTGTTAAAAGAACTCCTAACCTCGAGCTTTGGTAGGGGACTTGGGGAACAAGTATGTGCACGAGAACCCTAACGTTTGGTGACGTTTGCGTGGGTACGAGACGATGACAAGCGTCTTGTGGGTGGATGTGATGAGCGTTGGAAACAGCTGCTGCACGTGCAGTCCCCTAGTGTGGTGATGCTGGTGGCAGTGTGAATGCTTGTTGTAGTGGTGGTGACAGGCTGTCAGGCATGTTGTGAAATATTTATCCAAGTGAAAAACAAAGGTCAGGTCGTGAGCAAGAAGGGTCATTGATTTAGGTCAAGCGCTTTCTTGAGTGGCGTAGGCGAGGTTTAATATGAAAATTAAATGACGAGAAACTGTGTATTGGAGCGTAAACAAATCAGTAATCAATCAACATCAAAGTGGCATAATATTACCTTTCAAGCAAGGCTATCCCGTAATGCTTACTGACTAGAAACAGGCAAATCTACAAATAATCTGTCAGTAAAAGTAAAAGCTTGACATCAAAATTATCATTGCATACTGCAACATATAAAAAGTGACTGCAGGCAGGGCCGTGCTTAGGGGCAGGCGGACGAGGCATCTGCCTAGGGCCCCGCGCTTTAACGAACGTTACAAATAAATTAATCGTAGGCTTATGTTGTAATGTGTATGCAGCGTGCTGTCAATGATAAAAGACGAGATATCCCTGAGGAAAAAAGTGACTTTAGATCCCAACTAAAACCGTGTGATTGTGGCGTGAGGGCCCCGCACATGCCCTTTGCCTCGGGCCCCGCGGGGGCTAAGAACGGGTCTGCAGGTAAAGAGCAAATGCGCATCAGATAAGTAACACAAATGCTGTTATTTTAAACACTTCGCCACCAATCGTTCTTTAATATGCGTGCGTTCCTACATGCGCGAAAGACTGTGCGTGTGACCACGAACTTGTATGACCGGACTGCTGTCAGACCATTTTTTTCTAGTTAACTACTAAAACGAGGCATGAGACTACAAAGCTTCCGGTTTAGTCACATTCTTTGTTACGGCTCGCCGAGACTAACAGCAGATCACTTCCCGAGAGGCTGAGCGTTGGTCTTGGCAGACAGACAGCAGTCCACCTGTACACGTCCGCAGTGTGACAGGGTATAGAGGGGGAATGGGGGGGGGGTGTCAACCCTGCGTACATTCCCTCCCTCCTCTTTACGTGTGTAGGGAAGCTCACGAGTTTGCTGAGCCTCACGTGCGTGCCGTGCGAAGCTCATCCAGTGTCAAGCTTGGCCCGGGGAAGTGGGGGGAGGGGAGGAGCAGCCACTGGGTTGATGTGCTGTTGGCACCGAGTGAACACCGAGAGGCTGGCTGGAAGCGGTGTGCATAGACAGAGCTCCGGGAAGCAGGACCGTGGACACGTCTGTAAGTTGTAGGACCTGTTGCCGAACCACTGGGCGGCTGGCGTGTTTGAGAAGAGAACCAGCTAGCCAGTGCTACTCAAGTGGTTCCCCCCCACCCCCGTATGCTGTCGGCGGCCAGGGAGACGTACTGTGGGGGGAGGGGGAGAAATGGGGGGCGGGCAGTTGCCACGTTGACCCTCCTAAGATATCAGCGCCGTGCTGTAGCCGTAGACGCATCGCCAGTCATGGGCCCTCGATGGAGTGTGTGGACTGCCACCCTGGGGTAGCCGAGTCAACCGCCAAGGTGAGCGTCCTCGGCAGACCTGAACTGAACTATAGTCGGAAAATAGTATTCCGGTACAAAGTAAGAACTTTCTTTGTCAGATAGAGGTCGGGAAGGGGGTGGGCAGGGAACGGTCGCGTCCATGCTTCACGTAAACAACTAACTTCCGAGAAAAGTGAGGTCCTTAACAACTTTCCTCAACGACTTTACCTTTTATTGAAGGGAAGTAATGTGTAAAGACACTTTTACTTAGCAATTAAGTCTAACTTCTAAGCCTGTTAAATGTCTTTGAAATAGTTTAGTAAAAAAAAATTCATCTTGTAGAAAACTAATATCTAACGAAACTTCTAGTCAAAAATAATTTATACACAGCATTACCCTTGGTGCTGACATCAACATTATCGTGAAATGGGGCTCTCATCGGACTATTTCATTACAGAAGATCTTTCTGACGACAAAACTTTATCCTTGAGGAATGTGTACAGTAAACGATCAGTATTTTTTTTTTTAATTCTTGATAAGAAAAAGCGTGATCATTTACAGAGAAATAGCTCATGCATGCTACACAGCCCTAGCCATCTACCCAAGTAGGGGATTGCTGACACTAACGGGTTAAACGGATGGACAAGTCGGGTTCGTGACACCTACTGGGAGAGGAATAGGATTAAGTGGATAACTGCATTAAGAATAGGTTAGAATGATCAGGTAGATGGGTAATTAACAATCCAATTGGTAGCTAAACCTGAGCAATAGAATTATTCAGTAATTGTATTCATACTAAATAAACTTCTTCACTGCGGAGGGTGTGTAGTGCAAAATGAGGGGAGAATAATTTATTGGAAAAGGATTTGCTGAGGGACCTGACGGTGTGGGGCGGCGCGAGACTAATGGGGCAGTGAGAAGTTTGGGGCTGTATCAATGGACTTCCTGACTGACACAGAGAAACACCCTACTTGACGGAGTTGGTGAGTAACACGGCAATGCCCAGCCTGGCACGTGTGCCCCGACTCCAACCTATCCTCCACAAATAGCTCCCACGGCCACGCGATGCTGGGGCTCACACGCGCACGCACACACACGTACAGACAGACGTACGCGCTCACACACGCACACGCATTCAGACGCTTTCTTTCTCACACGCTCTCCAACAGATATTTATACTTTTTTTATTCGAGTGAGCGCGCGCACATCCTTATAGACAGAGGTGAGCAAGAAAAAGTGAATGGGCCTTGTTAAGAGAGAGATGGGAGAAAGTGAAAGCAAAAGAGGGTTATGGAGGGGAGGGAGGGATGCACACAACCAGTTCCTGAGGCAACATCCGCTATGTAGAGTGGAGTAGGTTAAAAATGGGAAGAACTTCCTCACACCTCTTGCAGCCAAACTGTGAACAGTTTCCTGCAGGCGTATTTTTTTTTATTGTGATTTTTCGTTTTTACACAAGGGCAAGAAAAGAGAACACAAAGACAGACATACACGTTTGCTTTCTTTCGTGTATGTGGGAGAAGGAAAAAGAAATTTTTTTCATTGTGTATCTCTTGGTTAGCCAGGGACAGAGTTGAATCCGTCTTGGGGAGCAACATGTAGATATGAGGAGACATAAATCAGGGTTAGACAGAATATGACAAAAAAACCTTCAAAAGGATTTTCACTTTACAGTTTTAAAGATTCACTAGTAAATTTCTAGAAAGAGAATCGTTTTATTAATAAAATTCTCAATGGTAGAAGTTGTGCCCTACGTTGACGCAAGCAACGTCTTTGACTGGCGCGGTCGTTAGGGTGGGATGGGGAATATGGAGACACGTGGCAGGTAGCAAGGCCCGCCACTCACACCTACCGTGGGCAATAGGAGGTCCTGCACAGGACAACGTCTACTCCTCCTTGTCTGTAAGCCACTTCTTCCTCTGGCCACCACTGAGTCGACCACCCTCTAAGGCAGACCTGGGCCCCTGGGCCCTGGGCCCGCCTCCTGTCTCTGACCGGCCCGCCCGCTGGCCCACCCGCCAATATATACAGTATTGGGTAAAACTGAGTTAACTATATTAGTCCGGCCCTCTAAAAACATCCCAATTTCTCATGCGGCCCCTTGGGAAAATTAATTGCCCACCCCTGATCTAAGGTATGTCAAAGGACAGCCTATAAAAAAGATGTCGAGCTGAGTCACGTGGCCGAACCAGGCCAGCTTGCGGTTGCTTGTGTCCTACGAGTGTGGCTCTCGTCGCACCAAGTCGTTGGCTTATGTTCTCTGTATGACATCCGGAGAAGCCTCCGCAGGCCCTCCCATGAACACCTGGACTCTGGTCGCCGTATCATCAGGCACAGTCCACGCTTCACGTTTGTTGTTGATACAGGCTTGAGTTGTTTTGTTGCTTGTTGTTGATACAGGCTTGAGTTGTTTTGCTGCCACCACAGGTTGTTCTTGTTGCTGATTGGTTGTACTGAGGTCATGGCAGGTCGTGTGTAGTTTGTCTGACCTCGTGTGTGCGTCATATGCTGCACGTCACTTAAGGCAGAACATGATCATATATAAACAAATAAAAGCAGTTGATCTGAAAATAGCCAAGTGAGAGGGGAAAACAACGGTCTTCGTCAGCCATCTTCTTTATGACTCTGAACTTGTGTCTCTTCTGTTGGATTCACCTACAAATCTCTTCATCCTCATCGTCATCTGCGGAGGTTCGGTGCGTGCGTGCGTGCGCGTGTGTGTGTGTGTCATACTTGGTGAGTATGCAAAGTAAGTGTACGCTTGTCCTATGACAGGGCTAGTCCTCTTGTTGTTGATGTACTGTAGCTATTTTCAAGTGTGCAGATGTCCAGATGTACGCTCCGTTTTCGCAATGAAGACGAAAATGTGGAAAAATTCTATGATCACAAGGGCAAAATTCATACAAGCATGCACAGTTGTACTTTGTGATTAAAATCATATCTCCAAATTCGTACAAAACATAGGCATGAACAGGGTAAATCTGGTCCACGAGAAACAAAAGGAGCAACGCTATATCAGCAAAACAAAGACCCTCTGGCACTGAGCAGAGACATGGAGCTTAGTCTGCTTACAGGGATGCTCAAGATACGGCTGTGGCGACGGTCAAACGGTTCAAAACTACATTTAGTTACAATGACAGAGCACGAGAGCAACACAGGAGAAATAAAGGATTCGTTTCTCACTTAATTACCATTTATTAGCACTGTGTCGGTTGCCGATGTTTATAAACATTGAAAAAATCCAGTGACATCGACCTTTGTGTCCTTCCGCCGAGTAACCGCGATAGCTTCCCGAGATAGTCAAGCAGACGAGTCTGGGTGTGACGTCAGTCTCCTTATGACGTCACACGCACAGGAAGTGTCTGTACCTGAGGTCATTGCGAAGATTTGACGTCATTTTCCCATCTTTTCGTGGCAGTCAGGTGCAGCACATTCTCGAAGCATGGTTCTCACTATGGAAACCACACGTCATAGGGTCACGTGACGTAGAACGAGACTTCGTCCAAGCAAAAAAAAAAAAAAAAGAGTCCCGTGTAATTTCTCTTATCAAACACAACATTCTACTAAAAACCTTCAACGTTGTCCACATGAACACACATATAAATAGACGAGATTCAAGATGCAAGTCGTGTGGCCACAAAGCCGTCAGCGCCCTCTTCGCCATCGGACTCGCAAACTAGCTTGTCAACCGAGTGAGGGTTAGTTGGGGTTGTTTGTAGGGAAGTTCTCCCGACACTTCAGGGTACATTGCCTTTAATTATAGTTTTCCCAACCTGCTACGATATTACAGCACCCTGAAGTATTGGAAAAAAATATGTTTCATATACTCTTGTAATAAAAGAAAATACCAAATAATCAAGAGAAAAAGGAGAAAACCCTTTCGTTTGGTGTAGGAAACAGGTAACGAATAAGGCCACACCTGGTAAACAGTTTATAATGCCGTTTGGATATGCAAGAAAAAGCCTTCTCACATCAAACCCACTTTCAAACTACATCTGGAGCAAGTGAACTCAGTTCTGTTGTGCCTGAAAGTATGTGTGTGAGGTCATGACAATCTTAGCAAACAAAAGGATGGAAAGACTTCGAGGACCAGAGGTCGCCCTCGACTAATGTGGCTCACCAGACCTACGTAGCTACTACAACGTACATACTCAGGAGGTTTCATGGTTTTGTTTCACATTTGAATTTTTTTCTGATGGTTAATGTCCAAGTCAGTGAGAAAGGTATTTATTTTACTTATTTTGAACGAATATTAGTGACAACATTGAGCTCATAACATGAGGAGAACAATGGCGGAAATGGGAATAGGACAATTTGATTGGGAAACAAAGTTTATATAATTGTTGCTAAATAACAGTCTTAATTACACTTGGAGAATAGCAGATGATAAATGTGAAATACATCGTAAGTATTCTTGTTTATTCTTTCGTTCCTCATATGCTATCCATCTTGTCCATGTCTCATGCGCATGCTTCTTATGAGTGTGAGTATGCATTGCACAAATCCTTCATTTTTAATCATAATAATGGTAATAACAATAATAATAATGATGATGATTGATGATTGATGATAATGATGATGATGATAATAATGAGATATAACGTTTATAAATTAACTTTTAGAATGACATTTAGGTTATGAAACAGCAGATGATACATAATAATGTGTAGACTTTAACAAAGAATACATTTCAGATGGTAATTGTAAAGTAATATTTAGCAGCAAGTAATGCAAAATAATGTTTAGACCTCAAGAAAGAGAAAATGTTCAGAGTATTAGAAAAAGGGAACCAGTAGGCACGGGAAATCCTAAGAGATGGTTATAAAAACGGTTCAATGGCTTGGCTGTTAAGGTGAGTGGAGTTGGTGGATGATGCTGGCCGCCCTGGTGCTGTGGCGACGTGTCCTTAGACGCACCAAGCAGCGCCTCGCGAGTGTTCCAGGCTTGCAGGAGTCGCAAACCAGTTTCAAATGCAAATAGCTTGAGAGAAAATTTCCCGATGCTGGTAGTTGTATTCTCGCAAGCTTTAGCTTGAATCGTAGGTTATTTATCACCAACATACTTGTGTCACTTACGAATGGTGAGAGCAGCTTCAAGTTCAAGATTTTTGCCCTTATGGCAGATGTGTTTGTGAGATGGCTACAGGCCGGGAGGTTAGAGCTGTACTCGTGGAAATAGGGCATGGTAACTGCGAGACCATCAGGTAAGGACCAGCGCTTAAGGCTAAGTGGGCTTCTACTTGTTGTCCATTTGTGTGACCTTTGGTACAGCGATAGGTGGCGTGCTTTCAATCATCAAGATATGTTTTCTGCTTCCCAAGTTGCTGTGGCCTCGCGTATCCCCCTACGTTTACTGTCTCCTCACTGGCAGTCGCCGAATCGCCATAAAAAGAGCATTACTTACTAACTTATGCTTGCAGTCTGTCAGATCAGCGAGAAACAGGAAGTAATCGTAGAAGTGGATTTTATTTGGTCACACAAACCAGTTATAATAAATGGGGACAGTGACAACATTTTATGTTTGGTTTCCAGCATAAACTGCTGGGTCGAAATCGCTTGCAGATGTTATTAAATACAGGTAACCATTCTACAATCTCTAGTTATCTTCACATCTCAGATGTCTTACATTTTTCTAGACTAAGTGTTTTCTAGGAATAACACTTTCTGGAGTTCTTTGCAAATGTATAGAATACTGTATGGAGGCTGTTACAGTGAAACAGAAATTTAATTGACAAATCTAAATCATTTCATTCGAGAATAGTGGATTCTTTCTTATAAACGTTTTCCCCTATAAAGACCGTTTACAAGCACATTTAGCAGGTCTCATACCAAAGCCGTTGAAGGGGGTGGGGATATCGGAGTTTTTTGTACTACTCTCTTTTATTCGGTGTCAACATTTTCCCCCTCCGTTAATTTTGCAGACATGGTCTGCAGACCAAATACTTAAAAAGTGTACCCAATGGGCCGTACACTCTTCATTTACAAACTTCCTGCAAACACTGACAAAAACATGCAACTTTCATTCTTGTTGAAGATGTGAGGCATGTCTGAACAGGACTGGTGCCACAGATAATTCACTTCGTACTTTTTCACTTTTTCTTTCTTTACTGCCATGCTTCTATGTACTGCTGCAAAAATTCTTCTCAGCTCAGTCGGTACGACCCTTTTGATGGCCTTTATGTTTTTAAAACGGGTCCCCATGATGACCCCTCAAACTGGGAGAAAAGAAAACAAGTCCCATGGACCAGGAGCAGGTGAATAGGGATGTTCTTCTCGGCCAAGAACTGCCGGGTGCTGAGGCGTTGTGAGCAGGTGCATTGTCGTGGGGAAGCATCGTCCTGCCACAACTCGCGTCTCTTCTCGCGAACTGAGTGAAGCAAACGCCACAGAATCTTTTTGTAGACTTGCTGATTGACCATGATATCATGTTAGATGATAATACAATCAACTCATTCCCAGGCCAGGAATTGCCGGATTCTCAGGGCGTTGTGAGCACTGCCTTTCTCCTCGATCCAGGCTACCCTGGGTGCCTTTATGCCTTTCTGTGGCTACCTCTGAGCTTCTCAGCGTTTCACCTTTCAGTGCCTGGCGTCTGTCGCAAAGGCCAAGAACTGCGAGAAGAGGGGCCACAACAACTGGAAAGACGAGATTCGGCAATAGATAGCGAATCTGAAATGATGAAGATCTGCTCCAAAGATCGGTGAACATGCTGCAAGGCTAGCAAGATGGCGTGAAGTTCCTCAGGGAAGATAAGCGACCATCCGCAAGACGGGTAGATAACTCCTGCTGCTGTTGGCAGGATGGAACTACAGCTACAGGTCCCCCATGTGGAACTTTGGAGGCGTCCCTAAAGACAGAACAGATGTATGATAGTCACAAGGAGTCTGCTGTAGCCTTGAAGAAAGACAAGGTCGCATTTTTAAATGCTGTAAGGTCAAAGCAAATCTCACGAAGATGAAGAGTTCAGTGAGGAGTTGGCAGGGGCTGACAAAGCTTTACATGTTGGATATTCACTCTGGCAACCTGTAAATGAGGCATGACACGGATAGATAATGCCTCACCACTCAGGTTTGCGACATTTACGCGTTCTTTCTATCAACACATTAACGATCTGACAGTGGTTGGTTCTAAACAACCAAAAAACTATTAATATAACAATAAGTAAATTAATACAGTGGAACCTCGGTTAGCGAACTTAATCCGTTGAGCAAAGCTGTTCGTTATCCGAAACAATTTTTCATATAAGAAATAAAAAAATAGACTTAATTGGCTCCCAGCCCCTGTTGACTCGCTAATATTTGAAAGTTACAGGCTATATAGGTATTTGTTTTAATGAGAACAGTTATAATGCAATATAAATGGAGTTAAATAAACATAGAAACATTAACAAAAGCATTTAAACATCAGAAAACTTGCCGTTTTCACGGCGTGGGTGGAAGCAGGTGTCGGGAGGAAGGGGTGGAATTACTGCTTGGATTTCCCCTCCATGAGCACACGTGACAGTATAAAATCGGGGGTGACTTCCCTTTTCTGTAGCTTTGAGGTTAAAGGACAAAACTTGTCCAGTGTCTGTTCCTTCTGCCTTTTTTGTAAAACTCTTCGGTAATACGACATCACAATACGACAGACGCATGCCACCTTCATACTTTGAAATCATTTCCTTTTACAATTCATTTGTTGGCCGCTTCCTTGTCATTATCTCACTACTATTAATTGCTTTTAATCTTCTTTGGAGCCATGATTGAGGATTATCTTATTAAAATAAAGCAAAACAATTACTAAATAAGAAGGATGCGCATAAATAAGGAACGACCGATCGTAACTGTGTCTCGAGCGCCAATGATGACACGCTGGTCGGTCACGTGTCGTTCACGTGGCTGTTCGTTATCCGAAATTTTGTTCGCTATCCGAGACAAACTTTTAGCGAAATTTGTGTTCGTTAACCGAAATATTCGCTATCCGAGGCGTTCGCTAACCGAGGTTCCACTGTAGTTACAATCTTTTACCATTCCATCCCAGGGAAGGCCACCAAGGATGCTGTTGGTGTTGTTTTTGATGTTTTTGTTGTAAGTTCCACACAAGCATGTTGTTGTTAGCTTATAACAGATATACACGTCCGCTTTCTGACGTCATATGTTGACCTCATCCATAAGCACTCAGAGCATTAAAAACATAGATCAATTATGTGTACAAACATGATGTTGATAGGTTTTGCTTTATCATTGGCTAAGACACTGGCAACACGTGGTACATGTTAACTTTCTCGGTATCATTAAGCTGAGTAGGACGCCTCTGTAGGGAATCAACAGGTTTTGAAAAGGTGTTTTCGTGTTGTAGGTGTTGTAGGTGTTTTCGTGTTGTAGGTGTTGTAGGTGTCATCAGGGCCGCCGAGAGCCAGCCCGGGCCCCGGGACAGACGACCTCTCCGGGCCCCTTGTACTTGTAATCG
>SRHC01003592.1:39407-49933 GCA_004794325.1 Pomacea maculata | reverse complement strand
GAGTAGGACGCCTCTGTAGGGAATCAACAGGTTTTGAAAAGGTGTTTTCGTGTTGTAGGTGTTGTAGGTGTTGCAGGTGTTGTAGGTGTTTTCGTGTTGTAGGTGTTGTAGGTGTTGCAGGTGTTGTAGGTGTTTTCGTGTTGTAGGTGTTGTAGGTGTTGCAGGTGTCGTAGGTGTCGTAGGTATTCCACTTTGAATCTATACAGACTGGATCCGTTGTTTGGAGATAAGGGGGGGAGGGAGGGGTGTGCCACAGAACACTGGCAGAATATTTCAGGCTCGTCCTTCAGAGCTCGATGCTCAGTGTGGGAATACTGACCTCGAGAGACCTCGTAGTCTTGTGGTGGAGAAGAAAGTAAAAGTCTCGGGGGCATCTGGCCAGTTAGTATTTAAAGATAAGCATCATTTTGCTAAACTTTAGTCTGGTTAGCAGTGGTAGGACTGCTAGAGACAGGAAATTATGAGGCTGTACTTTTGGTGTGAGTACCACCGACATGGCAACCCTTCTTTGAACGCTGACAAGAGGTCTGATCGCAGCACCACTGAGTCCCACAGGGTGGAAGCGGGCTCAATGGTCGACTGAACATGGGCTGTGTAGACAGTTTTCGAGAGTGAGGATTTCGAAAGTGTTTGATTCTAGAGAAAAAAGTTTTCGGTGCTATAATTTTGCTTATGACTAGAATGTGTCAGCAGTGAGCTTCAATCATCAACTTCTATCTATATTATTTAAACCTATCCCAGTCACGTAAAGCGCGGAAAGCACGACCGTCGTCTGGGAATCCAAACGCAAGCAGCAGCACTCGCTCATATCTTTCACAGTCGGTCATTCCCGTCCTTTAAGTGTAAATGGAACTCCAAGGCTTTGTCTCTACACACCAAGATCCACATCTTTAACACAATCGTAAAGTCAGTCCTTCTGTATGGATCTGAGACATGGCGGGTGACAAACACCATCACCAACAAGATACAGACATTCGTCAACAGATGTCTGCTCCACATCCTCAACATCAGATGAGCTGAGAAGACCTCCAATACAGACCTGTGGGAGAGAGCCAACCAAAACCCTGCCAGCCACGACATTAGGAAGCGGAAGTGGGGCTGGATCGGTCACACCTTGCGAAAGCCAGCCGACAATTTAACGCGGCAGGCTCTGGGCTGGAACCCACAGGGGAGGCGCAGGGTTGGGAGACCCAGACAGACGTGGAGGAGATTAGTCCACAGAGAGGCAGAGACTGCTGACACGACATGGTCCCAACTGGACAGGGACGCCCACAACCGGGTCCGATGGCGGGGTGGGGTCGCGGCCCTGTGCTCCACTGGGGGCGAATTGGAACAAGAAGAAGAAGTGTCCTGGTAAAGAACAGTCGTATCTATTGTCTTCGTATGTATTTGTTGACAGTTATAGTTGATATCTCCGTGCATAGAAGTTCACAGTCGGTCATTCCTGTCCTTTTAAGTGTCCTGGTAAAGAACAGCCATATCTGGTGTCTTCGTGGAATATGCTATAGAAATGTCTCATTGCACATCTGACTAGAATATGTTGACGAGATGTATATTTCTGGGTTCGGTCTTCCATTTCGTTCTGCAACCATCACCAGTAAATCTATCGGAGGAGTTCCTCATGTTAGGTATTGTAAAACTGTGGTCGTGTGATACCATCTGCACCCCAGACATTGAACTACTGTCAGTTTACCATCACCCCTTTTATCTTCCGAGGAACTTCCTCACTGTTTTTAATAGTATTTGGCATTTACCACAAAGAGAATGCTACTTCTGCTAGGAATGTAATGGCTGATGTCAGGGCCGCCGAGAGCCAGCCCAGGCCCCGGGACAGACCTCTCCGGGCCCCTTGTACTTGTAATCGTAAATTATTTTCCCAGTATATAATGTATGTTTACAATTCGAATCTCAATATCTACACTCAAACTCAACTTCTGCATGTGTAATGCTTGGGTGTTCTGTCCTTAGACCTTTCTTTAAAAGAAAAAGAAAAGGAGAAGAAGAAAAAAAAATCCACTGACCAAGGCCGGGCCCCCTTGACAGCCGCGGGCCCGGGTACACCAGACCCCCCTGTCCCCCCCTCTCGTCAGGCCTGGCTGATGTGACACATACACTAGACTATTTTACCACATACGCCAACATTTATTCTGAGCGGTTTCAACAACTGTAGTCTGACGAAGATGTTGAAAAGATATGATGTATATGTCACGTGCACTGCAACCCTAGGCAAGTCAAGTCGTACTTATGGCACAGTCTCTTCTCCATACAAAGCCGAGCCCTCCTCTGGGCTTTCTGACATCGTGTGTCTGCCACCTGTGTCTCGGCTTCTGTGTGAACGTTTGGAGTTTGGTGTTCACTTGATGAAGTCCTCGACAGATGAGAGTATTGGCTTTATGTTTGGTGTGGCTGCCCTGTATGGAAGTTTGGTGACTGATGTGGTAGCTTAGATCAGTTAACACGTGCTTTTTCTTTTACTTTTTTGCATGGATTCCCTGGTACCAATTAAAGCTATCGTGATATTTCCTTATAGCAAACCTTGTGTAAAGGTTTGAAAAATGCGTCAAAGAAAAAAACCAAACAAACAAAACAAAACAAAAAACGGAAAAGCCTTGGCAAAGAAATAAGCAAATAGGAAAGTGAGGGAGGTAATAAGAAAGGTAAAAGGAGGATACAAAGATAAGATGGAGTTCAGTCAGTCGTCCCTTGACCTGTCGTCACCTGTCGTCGGGGGGAATCACAAGGATAGAGGCGGCAACTAGCAGGGCCCCCCGTTCTTGCCTAGTATGGGCGATAGTCAGCAGGTCCTGTCAGGGCCGTGCTTAGGGGCAGGCGGACGAGGCATCTGCCTAGGGCCCCGCGCTTTTGATTGATATGTGACTTTAGATCCCAACTAAAACCGTGTGATCGTGGCGTGAGGGCCCCGCACATGCCCTTGGCCTCGGGCCCCGCGGGGGCTAAGAACTGGCCTGGGTCCTGTACAACCTCTACTTGCAACTGTCAAACGACGTGAGCTGATCTTCTTCGGTCACGTGACCCTGTTGAAGACTGCCTTTAAAGGTACCTAGGAGGGTACCGAGGCCGTGGTGGTCAGAGGAAGACTTGACTCACAGACTGGACTGGTCGTCCCGTGCAGGACCTGCTGACTATCGCCCAAAATAGGCAAGAGTGGGGGCCCTGTTAGTTGCTGCATCTATGTGCCCCCACATCCAACGATCAGTACCAGTCAAGAACGAATTAGTGAATATTTGTTATGTTTTTATTTCAAAAGGTTTGCAAAATACAGCTATTGACGAATACGACGAGTCAACCATGTGAGATTTGTATTATTATGGAGAACTTTCTCTGACTAGAGAGTGTTACAAGATGATAAGAGCTTCCATCGGAAAAACTGCATGTCTATGACTATAATTGGCAGCTCAAATCCTTATGTCGGTATTGTTAAACCTAGTACTAGGTGTGGGGTCAGTCGTGACGTAGGTACGCCGCAGGGTGAATAGCCTTTAACCCTAGCATGCACGTGCAGCGAATCCCGTCACAAAGTAATAAAGTGCAGTTACTTCCTGTCCTTTTGTCTTGACCTACCCACAAAACAGAGTTCTTCCCCTTCAAACAGTGGCGGCGCGCGCCGTGCCCCGGGCAGATTTCCTTTCCCCGCAATCTGACCCCAATCTGACCCCACTTCCGCATTTCGCAGCGCGCAGCTGCTGACGCACGCGCGCTGTGGGCAGGCTAGTCAGTTCATGTTGTGAGTGACTGACGCCACAGTGCCGCACACTACTGCAAGCGAAGGATGCCAATCAACTGACAGCAATTACTCTGCTCCTCCATTTCGCCCTCAGTGCTTCATGTCCACGTCTTTCGTGCTGCATCCTCCCGACTACCCCGCGCGCATGTCTAGCCCGGGGGTTGGGGAGGGGGACATTTTTACCTTGACTGCGTGACAGCAGCCGCCTGTTCCCTGTCTTCAGCGGAAAACGAGTAGAAAATGTGTGCTTCAGTGCATGAAGGAATGAAACTATGAGGTGACACAAGTTTCACACTGATGCTATCGACGGAGATGATCATAATAAATAAAAACGAGGAGCATGCAGCTCTTGTTTAGATTTTTTTCGGAAAGAACATACTAATAAATATGGTAAGAATAAAAGTAAACATTTTTGAATGTAGAATTTTTCTTTAGTGGGAATATAACAATATATTTTATTCCAAAATGTAGAAATTAATATTTTCTTGTGAATGTAGAGTTTTCCAGCCCTAACAAGTTTCCAAACTAGCAGATGTTTGCATCATAACCTGTCAAGTAGGCATCCTGAAGCCCGTGAATGTCGCTGTACTTAATCATTTCTCACTGAAGTTCAGTGAAATAATTATTATAGATTCTATTTATCGGCGACTCAAAGGACTACAATATTATAACTTTTGTAAGTATGATGCACAGGGTTTTACTCGCTGCTGGTTACTGCAGATTAATGGCCTACAGCCGCGGTTCTCAAACGGTGGGGCGCCCCCCCCCTGGGGGGTGGGGGGCGACGTGCTTACAAGGGGAGCGCGAAGGGGGTCATTGTTTTAAAGTTTCTTATACCGGTATTAGTGAAATTAGCTTACATTGCTGGCTAAGGGGGTCGCGGACCTACCTTTGTTCGTCAGGGGTGCGTCACTAGTAAAAGGTTGAGAACCGCTTGCCTACAGGTTCACACTCCGCTGATTACTTCATGTCTATAGCATACAGGCTTCAGTCACTGCTAATTATTTCATATCCGCTATGACATCATAGTGTGCTAACCAGCTGCGGTTGCTATGTATGGCCTGTCTCCACCTTCCACATCCTAGTCCCTGTGTACCTGGTGACCTCTGGCATTTAGCTCGTGTTAATGAGCCTAATGGTGCGGGACGGATATTTTAATGTGCGCTCACTGTAGTGCCACCTGTCTCCAGTGAACCATCGTTTTGACCCCGATGGCTTCATTTTGAAGTATTCCTGTGTCAAACGGTTAAGAACTAGCATTATTTACCACAGAATTCAACGTTCATGAGACAAGGCTAAGAAACACATTCGTGTGGACCAAATGAAATACCCTTCCCTCGATTGATGAACTCCTGATTTGCAGGTTTTCCATACAAAGGTTTTTTAAATACTTAAATTGATTTACAATTAGCATATTGTGCAGACATTTCGGAAGGAATCCATGTTGAGTATTCTGCGTTTAAAATCTGTAATTATCACTTGTTGAATCCAGTTTTTTTATTTGCTTGCAACAGAGAGAGAGAGAGACAGCAGAGAACAAACGAACTTTTTTCGTATTTCTTTAACTTTTGTAGAAAGCAAGTTAACTTGTTTTATTCGCAATAGAATTTCTGCTCCATCTGACTCCAGGCAAACTTGTCCACGTCATACAGCGAGAGTCCAGGCAAACCTGTCTATGTTATGAGGTTGGAGTGTCGGGTGCAATGAGGTGAACACTAAGGCTGTTTAATTAGTGACCTGAAGCTGTAAACTCGTGGAGAGTAGCTGTAGCTGGTTGCCATGGCAGTTGTGGCACCAAGGGACTGACTGTCGCGGCTCTAACGGTGGTTTTGGCAGTCCAGGTGTTTCTCGCTGGGCACAGTGTACTTGCAGACTGCGTGTGGATGTTGCTCTCAAAAAGCCATTAAGTGACAGACAACATTTTTCTATTTTTCTCATAAAGGCTGTGAACTTTAAAAATGTCGGAGTTCTCCTGTAGAACAGGTAAAGCAAAGTGATGTGTAGATGGCCAGACACACTAATCTGTCCAGTGTTGATGTCACACCAGTGTTGCTGTCTCCATGCCCAGCTTCTCGTTGGCATGACACGCTAGTGACCCACTAAGTCTTGACGTCACAGCGCGAGCATTGCGTCATTTCACCGAGTCATCCGTTGCCCTTAGTAACACGGTGCTCGCCATTATTGTTACCACAGGTTACATTTCATCTATTTTGAGTTTTGTGGTGGACATTGGTGTTTGATTATAATGACTGATAATGACTGATATATTTCGCATGGATGTGCTCGCCGGCAGTGAGAGCTGATGGAGTTTCTGTCTGACTTTCCGAATGCGTGCAGCTTGCAGTAGTTTCAAGGCGGAGGGTTGTCGTGGATGTCGTGGATGTCGTGGATGGCTGGCTGAAGTCGGAAATCCTCAAAGGTACATCCGTGATGGCGGTGACTGTGAATGTGCAGACAAGATGTCGAAGAGAGGAAAAGACGAAACTGAAGTCATTTGTGACCCAGATCCATCTCGCTCTTCTTCTGACAGGCTTAGCAGCTGCTCTACACGAAGTGGAAGACGCACCTGGTGTGATATTTTCATCATATTTTTCGTGATATCTCTGTTCAAGATAATAGCGACAAAGAAATCGTTAACCAAGCTGTGAAAAACAAGTGTGGTACAGACAAAGAAAATGACCTACCAGCGTATAAAACAGCCAATAAAAAGATATTTAAGCAAGGGATTTTTTTGGACTGGTGATGAAGAAGTCCCCAACCAGCAATATGTTTTATGATGTGAAATTGTGTCCAGTGAAGCAATGAAACCCTCCAAACTGAAGTCACTTTGAATCTGTGCTCTGCCAACACGTTGGTAAGCCTCTGGAGTTTTTGGAGAATAAATGCTAAGAGCTGCAACAAACTAAGGGAATGTTGTTGCTTCTGGCGATGAAAACACTGAAGCTACACAGGCATCCATCCTACAGACTTTCCCTACTGATGGCAGAGACCGGAAATACCTGAGTGTTGCGGAGACCTTGCTGCCAGACTAACGACACGAAGGACGCTTGGTGAAAGGCGACAAGTGCCATCAACAAAGTCCCTCTTTCAAACGATGGCGTGGACATGGAATAACAGTCATGGTTGACAGTGTGGAATGTCAGCTGCTGTTCAGACTGTGTACAGTAGTAGTTGGCGTTTCAGTCTTTAAAATTCACAGTTCAGTGATTTTAGGCTTTGGTGTTCCGCTGTATTTTCTACTTTAGTAATACTTTGAGAACAACTGTTATAGAACTTTCTGCTGCTGATATGTCATTGTATATAGACTGTGAACTTTGTTGCTGTTGGTGTGTGTTAGTAAAACAGACTGCAGTCGGCGTTGCCGCATTGTGACGTTTGTACACTTAGTCCACTCCAGCTAACCAAACTCGGGGAGAAAACGAAACTTCTGAGGCAAAATTTCATTTGCGAAGGCCACAAAAATCGACCTACAACTTCAGAAATTGTTTCTTGTGCTGTGCCCCATTTCCTATAAATCTTACAAAAAATTCCTCTCGTTAAACTCCCCTACCACACTATAGCCATTACGTGTAATGAACGATAACGTTGCGAGCGGCTCTCTGTCATCGCTAGCACTAACCCTGACTTAGTGCTATCCGTCATCGCTAGCGCTAACCCTGACTTAGTGCTATCCGTCATCGCTAGCACTAACCCTGACTTAGGCAATTAGCATATTGCTAGTGCTAACCCTGACTTAGTGCTATCCGTCATCGCTAGCGCTAACCCTGACCTTAGTGCAATTCGTAATCATTGGTCACTGGAAAGGGACCTAACACAAGTGTGTACAGACGTGTCCTGAAGTTAGTGTCGTGTAAGCTGGAAGACAAGACGATATCGTGAAGGAGAAGAGAAGACAGTAATGACAGTCCCTCTGGGGTGCATCACAATAAGCAATGCGCATGTCAAAGTACACATCAAAGATGTGAGAAGACACTAATCACTTCTCGCTCTATATATGTGTCAAAGCAATGTGAAGATTATAAGCATCGTTAAATTTCTGGACTCTGTCTACAAAAGTCATTTTTTAAAACTAACATATTTTGGTTGTGAGTTGTTGAAAACATTTCTCGCTCTCTCTCTCGCCCTCTGTGTGTGTGTGTCCTCTACTTTCCACCTATCTCAAGCAATAAGAAGACAGACATAGCACATGTACTGGAAGGTTGACCAGTCTAGCACAGGTGCTCTGGAGTTGACATATAGTACAGGTACTATCAAATAGGCAAAAGCAGTAACTTCAGAAACTAAATATTTATGTACGAGACTTTTTAAATGCCTACATAATCTGTTAGATGTGGAGAAATGTCTTCGCCTTTCACTGGAGGCCATAGTGGTGTCTACATCCTTGCACTAGGAGCCATATTCTTGTCAGCAGGCAGAGCTGCCCTTGTCTACATTGCTACACAGAGGGCCACGTCATCCATACAGGGAGAGCCGTACTGCTGTCTAATATCTAACATAATATCCTCAGACACAGAGGGCCATACAGGCCATACATCCATACAGGGAGAGCCGTACTGCTGTCTAATATCTAACATAATATCTTCAGACTGGGAGTAATCTTATTGCTATGTTGCTCCCTAGAGTTGAAGGTATTCTGTTATCAATTTCCACAGACTGGGCGTCGTGTTGTCTATTTGTATGTTGACAAAATTAATGATGGCTCTCCCATGGTTGCAACAGCAGTTCTTTGTGATTAGAAGTGCCGCGGTTGTGATATACAGTTGTCTAATCGCCGCTTTGCTGGAGTCTGGAGAGTTCTAACCCTTCAGGAAGTTTGCCATTCGGTTACATTAGCTAAAACAATGTTTCTATTTACAGATTTCTAATGGCTACGTCAAAGAAAGAAGGCAAAAGAAAAACAGAGAGAAAAAGGCAGACAGAGAGACGAAGCGAACTAGCTCTCGATGAATATTGTGGGAGTAAAGAAATAGAGAAAACACAACACTTGATGGTGCTACTCTGACACTAGGGTAATGAGGACTGACAAGGTGGACAACATGTCTGTCATATAATCTCAAGGCTTCACCCATCAAAGACAATACAACAACGGTTTAAACTTGCAACAGAGCGAAAGCATGTAACGGTCAACAAGGCCAGCAAAGCACTGGCATGTCTGGATCATGAAGTGTTCACCAGAGGAAGCAAGCCAGCGTCAACAAGGGACAACAACCCACTGGCTTGCCTTCTGTAATTAACTTTCCACCACAGCAGAAAAAGAAGAAAACGAATATTGAGCTATGTCGGCGACATGCCAGCGCCACCTAGCAGCTCCGAGTTGTCTTGCATTGATCGGCATGTCCATGTCCAGAATGTCAAAGGTATACAGACTGATTAAACACAGCCTGTGTCGCTTCTCATCCAAATAAGTTTTCAAAAATCACCTGCCGCCATGGAAGTCCTATTGGAGAGCTGGCTTCACCACCAGCCGCTATGGTACCTCCTCTCACCCATCAGGCATCACTGTACCTCACGTGCGCAGAGTTCCTTCTGCGCACCAGTCTGTGTGACCACCATCTTGTGTTTGTACCGCGTACCTCAGCTAGGAGTACCGCGTACCTCAGCTAGGAGTACTGAGTACCACAGCTATCAGTACCGCGTACCTCAGCTAGGAGTACTGAGTACCACAGCTAGCAGTACCGCGTACCTCAGCTAGGAGTACTGAGTACCACAGCTAGCAGTACTGAGTACCACAGCTAGCAGTACCGCGTACCACAGCTAGCAGTACTGAGTACCACAGCTAGCAGTACCGCGTACCTCAGCTAGGAGTACCGCTCCCGGATAGACTGGCGACACTGCCGGCGCTCCTGGCGGGGTCTCTTTTTGCATTTGTTGATGTTTTTGTGGTACTGCTCTTTGTACACGCAGCACTTCTCGAAGTACTTGGGAAACGCCGCCGAGCATTTTCCTATTTTGTCCGACAGTCTTGCTGAAATTCGTGACGGCTTTATGTTTTTGGATTTGTTATACTTGAACTTGGCCCGCTGGAGGTCGCTGAATTTGCGGACCACGTCGAGAACTTTGATGTTGCAGGAGATGCGCCGCTGCGCCACCTTGTGTCCGATCTTGCAGCAGCGCTTGGGCGCCGCTCTGAAGGCGTTTCTAGCATGCGGCGCCTCACCTGTCGTCTCCTTCGTGGTGTTGATCTTAGCTTTGTCTCGGTATGGTCTCAGGATGGCGGCTTCTACTGCAACCAACGAGAACAAAATCAGCAACTGTCATAGAAATGTCAGGAAAATTCCCAGACAAGCACGTGACAAAGCCAGGGCAACCACAAGACAAAGCTAGAGGTATGCAAAGGTATATAAACCTTTTCCTTCACTGGCAGCAGTTTCACAGACAAATGACCAGGTGACGTCACCCTAGACCACAGATTCTCAAAGCACTAGTCGTCATGGCAGTAAAGTGATGTTTACAGTGATGACATTAACATTTTAACTACAAGTAACGAGGTAGTTTATGTCAACTTATCACTAGACTGCTGTCACAGAAGTACATTTAGTTTTGAATTGTA
This sequence comes from Pomacea maculata, assembly GCA_004794325.1. Classification (NCBI taxonomy): domain Eukaryota; kingdom Metazoa; phylum Mollusca; class Gastropoda; order Architaenioglossa; family Ampullariidae; genus Pomacea; species Pomacea maculata. The sequence goes on along the minus strand of SRHC01003592.1, from coordinate 39,638 downwards.
ATGAAACTAATGCTGCAATTTAAATTTAAAATTGATAGTACAGACTGATTTTTAGGCCTTGGTGGTCCGCCATATTTTTTACTTCAGTAAAGTGGTCCGCGGTCCGAAATACTTTGAGAACCACTGGTGTAGAGAATGACACGTGTTGTTTCTGCTAGTGTGTAGAGTGTATAGCGTGAGGGATGTGTAGAGAATGTAGAGTGTATAGCGTGAGGGATGTGTAGAGAATGT
>SRHC01003592.1:0-39164 GCA_004794325.1 Pomacea maculata | reverse complement strand
TAGAGTGTATAGCGTGAGGGATGTGTAGAGAATGTAGAGTGTATAGCTTGAGGGATGTGTAGAGAATGTAGAGTGTATAGCGTGAGGGACGTGTAGAGAATGAGATGTGTAGTTTCTACTAGTGTGTAGAGTGTATAGCGTGTGATGTGTAGAGAATGTAGAGTGTATAGCGTGAGGGACGTGTAGAGAATGTAGAGTGTATAGCGTGAGGGACGTGTAGAGAATGTAGAGTGTATAGCGTGAGGGATGTGTAGAGAATGTAGAGTGTATAGCGTGAGGGATGTGTAGAGAATGTAGAGTGTATAGCGTGAGGGACGTGTAGAGAATGAGATGTGTAGTTTCTATTAGTGTGTAGAGTGTATAGCGTGAGGGATGTGTAGAGAATGTAGAGTGTATAGCATGAGGGACGTGTAGAGAATGTAGAGTGTATAGCGTGAGTGATGTGTAGAGAATGACACGTGTTGTTTCTACTAGTGTGTAGCGTGACGGATGTCGTTGTGTGTAGCAGTGTGTAGCGTCAGGTAGTGTTATCTGTTTTAATGAGTAACGTGCACTGCTCTTACCTTTGTATCATGTGAGGCATGTGTTGGTTTTAACAGTGGGAGGTGTAAGTTTGGTAAGTGGAGTCTAAATGATGTATAAACAACACAAACAAAATACGTCATCTGATTGTCAACAACTTCTATAAGATACGAAAACAACTGACATTATGCTGGCACTTTTTCGCGTGAAATTCATTTGCAATGATGTCAACATATGATGCACTGATGACGACACTATGCAGGTGTTGGCGGCCACAGCAAGTCACAAAGTCACAAAGTCACGAAGTAGTCACTGCTGTGGTTTATACTGTGTTTACGTCGACGCAAACGTGAACTCCGTTACAAGTACCTACTAATACCTACTAGGCTGAGGCCATCAGCTTTCCTCGATTTTGTTTGTGTTTTGTGGTTAACAGTGGTACTTCTAAATACGAGCTGCTCGCCATGCGAGTTTCTTGAGATACGAGATGTGACTCGGGCCAGTTTCCTGTTCGAGATCCGAGCTGAATTCCGAGATACGAGCTGGCGGCCATTCGGGAAGTCGACCCGTAATTCGGGAAGTTGCCGCATCGGGCGCTCGGATCTCAGCGTCGCGGCATCGTCACGACATCGTCACGGCATCGTCACGGCATCGTCACGGCATCGTCACGACATCGTCACGACATCGTCACGGCATCGTCACGGCATATTCACGTTCTTTCTCGCGTGTTACCCACAGAGTTAAGTCATCTATCGTGCGTTCTGCTCGTTTTTGCATCATTTTCGAAGTTTTAACTAATTGTGTTGTGCGCTACGATGGAGCCGAAGAAAGTGAGAGAAGAGGACAGTGGTGAGAAGAACAGAATGATGGCGATAGAAATAAAGCAAGAAATAACAGACAACATGAGCGTGGTGCACGAGTGGTGGATCTTGCCAAGATGTACGACCGCACTACATCCACAATTTGCACCATCCTTAAACAAAAGGATGCCATCAAAGACGCAAAGCCAGTGAAAGGAACTAAAATTCTGAGCCAGTTAAGCCGTGAAGAAATGGAGAAGCCACTGCTGCTGTGGGTAACAGAGAAAGAGTTGGCCGGAGATACGGGGACGGAGAATACGTGGAGAGGCACGCAGCATGAAGAGGAAAGAAGAGGAAAGAAGCATCGCCTTCAGAAGAGGCAGCAGAAGATATGTTAAAGGCAAGTCACGGTCTGTTGGACAGTTTCAAGAAGAGAACTGGCATCCACTCGTTGGTGAGGCATGGGGACGCCATGAGCGCGGACGTAAAGCCACCGGATGACTACATCGCATGGTTCGCTGCTCTTATCGCCAGCGACGAAAGAAGAACTGCAGGTTACGTGGCGCGCCAATGTAAGGACATGTGTTACACTCTAGTTCTTTGTCGATTGGGTAAATCTCACCTTCGGTCCTGCTGTGAAGAAATATCCTCTGGAGAATAAATTCCCATTAAAAGCGTTTCTGATCCGTGATAATGCTCCAGCCCACCCACCTGGCTTTGAAGATGACATTCTCGACGAGCTCAAATTTCGTCAAAGTCCTCTACCTCCCACTAAACACGACTTCAATCCTACAACCTATGGACCAGCAAGTCATTTCTAACTTTAAAAAGCTTTACACAAAGCGCTTGACCCGCCGCTGCTTTGAGGTGATCGAGAATACAAATCTTAACTTTGGAGAGTTTTGGAGAGATCACTACAACACGTGATCTGTTTACGTATTATAGACTTGGCAAGAGGTTACAAGAGAAACCTTTAACTCGGCATAGAAAAAAGTTATGGTCTGCTGCTGTTGAAGAGAGAGACTTTGAAGGATTCGAACCCGGGACCGATACCAAGAACGAGACCGAGGTGATTGTGTCCCTCGGAAAGACGTTGGGTCTGGAGGTAGACGATGATGACGTGAACGAGCTCGTGGAGGAACACGAGAAGGAACTCTCAACTGAGGAGTTGAAGGAGCTACAGGTGATGCAACACACGGAGCTTCTGCAAGACATTAGCAGTGAGGAGGAGGACGAGCCGGAGGAAGTGATTTCGACACCTTTCGTAGCATTCTGGGACACAAAGCTTTCAACTGTGATAGTAAGAAGCGTGTACTGAGAGTCAGTAAGCAAGTAAAAATGTTAACAGAAATATTGTTAACAGAAATGTGTCTCCCGAGCCAGTATAAAATGCAGTTCATATTTGGCAGTGTCAGTAAAACTATTTTCTCCATTAAACTTTAATGGAAATGAAAAACTCATAGTTGTTTCAAGAATCAATCTAGTAACACCTGATCAAGTGTTCACTCAGTCATCTGCAACAATAAAATCAGATGTGCTTTTGTTTCTGCATACACGTTTAATAAATAAAAGGCAGAAGGGTAGGTTAAACCCACAGGTTTCATCGCTTGGAGCACAAAAACAACAAAAGCCATCACTAGGAATGGAACAGTATCATCGAAGTGTCCTCAGTAATGGCGACTGAGTGCTCACGTACTAGCTGTCGTCCACACACGAGTAAATGAAGTCACGTGACATCTGAGTAAGAGTAAGAGAGTAAGAGAGTAAGAGAGTGTGGCAGTCAGGTGAGGACGGCAGAGTAGCTACAACCATGACTAACACCTACTAGACACCTACTACAATACTTACAGACTACAACTGTAGTCAGGTCCACTTCAAACTTCCGGGGTGGGATGTGAGTGTGCGCTGTCACTCTCTCTCGCTCACACACAAGCACACACACACAGACACACACACACACACAGACACACACACACAGACAGACACACACACACAGACACACACACAGACACACACACACAGACAGACACACACACACACAGACACACACAGACACAGACACACACACAGACACACACACACACAGACACACACACAGACACACACACAGACACACACACACACAGACACACACACACAGAAAACACACAGAGACACACACAGACACACACAGACACACACAGACACACACACACACACACACACAGAGACACACACACACAGACACACACACACACACACTGACACACACACACACACACACACACACAGACACACACACGCAAGCACACACACACACTGGCATGCAGGAGGCAGGGGGAGAGACACCTTGTGGTGGTGCTGCTGTACAGACGCTGGCCTCTCAGTCCACTCCATCAGTGGACACCGCCTGAGAGCCGGGCTGCTGCACCTCGACCCAACTAGTGCGCGGGGACATTGGCTAATTAGCTGACGATTGCACGTGCATCTAATATCTCACTTTATTAAAGGACAGGCAATGTCATAATTAGCAAGTAAAAGCAAAGCTATTGCCTACACTGTTAGGTGCCTCCTGAGACTCGCTGTAGGCTTCCTGTCCCTGAATTCATTTTACAACCTTCCTGTCACTCATATAGACCTGTATATGCTTCATTTTACAACCTTCCTGTCACTCAGTACAGACCTGTATATGCTTCATTTTACAACCTTTCTGTCACTCGTATAGACCTGTATATGCTTCATTTTACAACCTTTCTGTCACTCAGTACAGACCTGTATATGCTTCATTTTACAACCTTCCTGTCACTCGTATAGACCTGTATATGCTTCATTTTACAACCTTCCTGTCACTCAGTACAGACCTGTATATGCTTCATTTTACAACCTTCCTGTCACTCAGTACAGACCTGTATATGCTTCATTTTACAACCTTCCTGTCACTCAGTACAGACCTGTATATGCTTTATTTTACAACCTTCCTGTCACTCATATAGACCTGTATATGCTTCATTTTACAACCTTTCTGTCACTCAGTACAGACCTGTATATGCTTCATTTTACAACCTTCCTGTCACTCAGTATAGACTTTAGTATAGATAGCTTTTACCAACGACTACATTGCTGTCATTCGGTTATGAATTTAATTTTATTGCACATGTCTAGATCAGTGTCCATGTAATTTTACTTTATTACAGGTACACACTGTATATTCCAGTATAGTATTTTACTATACTACACACTTTCTGTCTCTGGGTATAGATTTCATTACACTATAATTATTACAAGCTTCTCACCACTGGGTATTGATTTCATTTTATTTTTACTTGGAATATTTACCATAGTACAAACCTTTTGTAACAGTCCATAGATTTCTTTATTCTAAGTACAAACTTTCTGTCGCTGAGTATATATTTCTGGTTTATACTACAAGATTTCTACACTTGGTACAGATTTTATTTCCCTATACTGTAAGCTGTCTGTCACTGGGTATAGAGCAAACACTAAATAACTACTGCTTACCATCCCAGTAACATTTGTGTCAGAATTATTGGCTATGTCTTGTTGCACATCTTTCCTAGGTGAGAAGGGTTAGAGATTACAGGCTGTGGATGGCTTACAAAATGTTTGAGTTATTTGTGCAGGATGTCTCTAAATGTTCACCACTTCACATCACTGTTGTTCTATACTCTACAAGAAGCATGGCAGCTTAATAAAATATGTTGTCTCTTAGCTTGATAGTGTTGTTTATGTCTTACCAGAAGTATGGGGCTTAAATTATGTTGTCTTCATATCTCTGAATGTTCACCATTTAGCATGTTAGTGTTTCTCTATAATTAACCAGAGGTGAAAATGTTGCATGTTGAGTCTGGATCTTTTCGTACATTTGCTTAAAATGTAAAAGCGAAATTCCTTTATATATTTCTCTTCTGAAACTTATATCTGGACTAATCTCTTTTGAATAAAAGGATCTATGCGTTGATTATCTTCATGCACAATTAATTGGACAAGCTTGAGCAGACATTTCTCTCTACACAGCTAGCTTGTCATTTTGTCATTAAAGACAGCCGATTGATTACACATGTCACACTCAAAACACATCTTCGTACCACTTATTAATGCCTCGAACAAGAAGTATCACGAATGTGGAGAAATGAAATAAAAGCGACATCCTGGCCTGTGTACATCTGTTTGCAGACTGACCACAGTATGGCTGACCACAGTATGACTCACCACTGTATGACTGACCACAGTATGACTCACCACAGTATGGCTGACCACAGTATGACTCACCACTGTATGACTGACCACAGTATGACTCACCACAGTATGGCTGACCACAGTATGACTCACCACAGTATGGCTGACCACAGTATGACTGACCACAGTATGGCTGACCACAGTATGACTCACCACTGTATGACTGACCACAGTATGACTGACCACAGTATGGCTGACCACAGTATGACTCACCACTGTATGACTGACCACAGTATGGCTGACCACTGTATGACTGACCACTGTATGACTGACCACAGTATGACTCACCACTGTATGACTGACCACAAGTTGCCCGCAAAGTGGCGAAAGCTGCACAAACACCTGAAGTTATTTTGACAAATGTACTTGAAATTCAACTTTGTGAGCCACAGTGGTATACCTGTGACCAGCGACACTGTCTGTCAGCAGCATTCACACAGCAACTGATAAGAAATATCTGCAACAGTCTTCCCGACTATGTATCTCTGATTTTCCTTTTTTTTTTAAATTGTGGGGACAAAAGTCTTTCTCTTCATGTTATTTACACCAACAACCGAATGAGCAACTATGCAAATCAGTCTCAATGGCTTTACTGACAATACATAAGTATAAGCAGATAAACGTATATTGCAATTATAATACCTTTAATATTAGAGAACAATGTTTCACACTACAGCAAGATAAAGATCGTCTGTATTGTATTGCTCCACCTTCTGGTGATGATATACTAATTATTAGTCACCATCAACAATATTATTATTACCATCGCCTATTTGATATTAAATAATATATAAACCATTGTGTTTGAGGCGCTGCTATTTACAGAGTATATTTATATTATTTTTTGTAAGAATCTGTTGATTACTTGGGCCAGTTGGGTAGGTCTTTAAGAACATACCGCTATAAGGCGTTAGGATAAGTAAGTTACGGCTGTTGTGAAGTGAGGTGTTAAAAGACCATTTATCTCGGGACCAGCTTTTTGTGATGTGCTGCCCATCTCCTCTCCCTCTCACTGCTTGACCTTTTCCCCAACCCCTTGTGGAGTGAGGTACCCACCCATTCCTGACAGCATGAAGTTTGCTTTGTGACACGGAAATCCAACCCTAACTCTTTGGATTGAGACACCAGTGCTATAACCACTTGGCTATCAGTTTCCTCAACTAACCCTGGGTGAATCATCAATGCACCAGCCCCGGGCTGACACAAACACATAGCTCATCGGGTGAGACACGTAGACTGCTAGCTCTGGGTGAGACATGGTGCTTCTTGACCTTCCAGCTATCTGGGTTAGGGTTAGCTAGATAGTATGTGGCTAGTATGTAGCTAGTATATAGCTAGCCGTGTGCTAGCTCTGGGTGACATATGGCGCTTCTTGACCTTTCAGCTATCTGGGTTAGGGTTAGCTAGATAGTACACAGCTAGTATACAGCTAGTACACAGCTAGCCATGAGTGAGACATGCGCACTGCTAGCTCTGGGTGACAAATGACAACGTTTGCCAGCTGTTTTGTTCAAGATAATATAGTTTGATCGAGGTGAGGCAGGCACACAACTAACCCTATCTAACTGTCAACAGCCGAGACGTACATAGGATCCATCGCTGGTTCCTCACTGGCCGATTCCAGTAAACAGCAATAAAAATAGTCTGTTTATATTGATATATATATACACAACACCTTTCTCCACAACTAAGTGGAGACTCGATGTGCCTGACATACTCAGACCTCAATGAATACACACCAATGCGCACCAGCACATGGCACAGGGAGCAGGCATGAAGTGAGATGATCAAGTCCCTATCAGCAACACACAGACACAGGAGGGGCAGCCAGTGGTGTCGGGGTCACAACACTTGTCGCCAGTCAGACGCTCTGGGTTCACATCTCGTCTCGGGATGTTCAGTAAGTTACTCTTGTCCAAAGGTGATGCCGTCGGGAGGTTTCTTCGTGTACTTCGGTTTCCTCCTCCTATCCCAACCCAAGGAGCAAAATCACTTCTAGGTGGAAGCACTTTCCTGTCAAACCAACCAACCACATGCGCGCGCACACACAAACCTACGCACGCTCGCGCACACACACACACAGACAGTGAGCAGGTATTCAATGCGCGTTACAAAGACTCTCTCTCTCATTCTCTCTCTCTACCACCTCCATAGGTGAGCGGTTGTCACGACGCCAACAGAGCGGCTTGTACACAAGTAGAAATGTTTTCATTCTGAACTATGACGGGTTGTGAACCCTAACCCTAACCCACTGACCTGCTCACTGCACCGCTGCTAGGCCATATCCTTCAAATGGTCACACACGGTCACTAACCATAACCTCGCTTATCAGTACGTCACATTGTAAGTGTGAAGGTGTCAATATGTCACATTGTAAGTGTGAAGGGTATCAATACGTCACATTGTAAGACTGAAGGGTATCAATACGTCACATTGTAAGTGTGAAGGGTATTTGTGCGTCACATTGTAAGACTGAAGGGTATCAATACGTCACATTGTAAGTGTGAAGGGTATTTGTGCGTCACATTGTAAGACTGAAGGGTATCAATACGTCACATTGTAAGACTGAAGGGTATCCATACGTCACATTGTAAGTGTGAAGGGTATCTGTACGTCACATTGTAAGACTGAAGGGTATCAATACGTCACATTGTAAGTGTGAAGGGTATCTGTACCTCAAGGTGTAAGAGTGAAGGCATCAATACTTACAAAACTCGCGTCAGGACCGAGAGTACAAGCAAAAGTCATCTCTGTACAGGATTTACCCAGGACGAAGTACCATTTCTTGTCTACGTATTCGTCTACTGCTCAGACTACATCAATAGTCGCACACCGCACAATACCAGCGGTATCTTTTCAAGTACAGTAGTAACAGGTGAGAGCGCAGAAAGAACAAGACCCCTATAGCTTGGCCTATACTGACCACTATAGCTTGGGCTATACTGACCACTATAGCTTGGCCTATACTGACCACTATAGCTGGGGCTATACTGACCACTATAGCTTGGCCTATACTGACCACTATAGCTTGGCCTATACTGACCACTATAGCTTGGCCTATACTGACCACTATAGCTTGGCCTATACTGACCACTATAGCTTGGCCTATACTGACCAGTATAGCTTGGCCTATACTGACCACTATAGCTTGGCCTATACTGACCACTATAGCTTGGCCTACACAACTTCAACTCCGTGTAAGCCCAGCTGCACGGGCGACAAGGAAGCTGGTGACATGTTCTACTCTGACGATGCATGTTGATGTGATTCGCATGTCAAAGGTTTTTTCATGTTGTTCGTGGTGTGTGTGTGAAGGGATGAATAAATGTGGATGGATGGATGAGCGTGTGATTGTGAGGCTCATTAGTTCCACTCAGCCTGTACAGGTAAATATGACGACGGCCGGAATAATCTGAAGTCTGTACAATATTTCAGTTCCCTCCTTCTCTCACCACACACACAAACGGGTGGAGGAATCCGAGGCACCCACAGAAAATAACCAGCGGACACCTTGAAGCGAGTCGTGCGACCTCTGTGTCTCAAGTGTCCGAATCCTTGACCTTGGGTTAGGGTCAGGCTAACTGAGTGCCAGCTATAGTTTCCCAATGCAAGCAACTAAAATAAATGGCTGGTGAGTGTTGGTGTCACAGTTGTCAGGGGCAAACCCTGGCTTTGAATATCTAACCACGGAGCTAGAGTATGGTCAGTCACTGGCCCCTCATGTCTGACCACGGAGCTAGAGTGTGGTCAGTCACTGGCCCCTCATGTCTGACCACGGAGCTAGAGTATGGTCAGTCACTGGCCGCTCATGTCTGACTACAGAGCTAGAGTATGGTCAGTCACTGGCCCCTCATGTCTGACCACGGAGCTAGAGTATGGTCAGTCACTGGCCCCTCATGTCTGACCACGGAGCTCAGGTGGGCTTCTCGCTTCCGCAGGTGGCTGCCGCGCTCACCTAGCTCCGCTAAAATCTTCTGTGTGAGCAGTTAGCTGTTGATTTTCTCTGTCTCTCCGTTATATCTGATGCATAATCATTAGTCTGCGACGGCACAACAGCTGGGACCAACGGTGGATCAAGCAGGCGGCAAGTCAGGAGGTATGAAATACCGTCGAGCGAAAACAAGGACGACCAGGGACCTACAGTTAAGACTAGCAAAGCATAATTCAAAGTTGATTGTGAATAAGACAATCATCAAGTGACGGGCCTCCATCATTTACTGAGAAAACTGCGCGACATTGTAAGGCTAAGACACTGTGTGAAGTACAGAATATATGTATACCGTACAGCGACACAGAGAAAACTTGACTACTTATCATTATGTACAAGATTTCACACACGACACTTCCGTCCTACGTGTGGGGATGTAAACACATGCTGCATGTGCAGGAAGTAAACAAAGGCTGGAGGAGACTCACCTGTAACGCCCAGCAGACAGGTACACAACATGAAGAGCGCCGCCCACATCAGGCCCCTCATTGTCGGCCCTGGCTTGTCACGCGGCCTGTCGTCTGACACACACGCGCGTTCACATCAGCGCGCGACCAGGTGACAAGATGACGAGCACGAGGTAGGTTTCGCTGAAAGGATGAGTTGTAGCACCCCCGCCCTCGGCTTGTCAATTCGCCAAATGGGGAACAGCTGAGGCACGTTACCTGTAATTCTTGAGAAATGTCTCTTCTACCGTTTTTCGCCAGGTAACAGCCTGCACTCTTGCAGGAGCCGGGGGATAGTGGAGGGGGGAGGGACTGATACTTTTAAGCCCTTAACAAAACATCTCCGACTACAGACAATGCCAGTCGCGAGGCGTCAGCCTAGCAAACCTCCTTTTGTAAGAACGATGTTGGAGGCAAGCAACAAGCGTGGAAGGCAAGAAAGGTCAGCCGCTGAGCGAGGGGTCAGTCTTGTGCTCCCAGAGCGACTGCCATCCAAACTCCTGGCACTGGCGGCTGCTAACGACGTGCGGCCAGTGGTGATGATAACAACCTCCTCCCCGACAACACTCTAGGGAAGGGGATGGGGTGACGAAGCGGTTGTAGGAAGTCTTCTCTGACAAAGTCTCGTGTGCTCTCTCGTACCTTGCAGTCCTTTGAGCGGGAGGCGCGCTGCCTGCAAGGCATGAGTGAGAGAAGACGTGTGACTGGGATATTTTATACGCCCGTGTAGCCAGTCCTCCATGCATGCCTTCCCCTCTCAATAGCGGCGCGCGCAAAGCACAGCGCGTTCTGCGGTGGTCAGCCAATCATGAAGCAGCTCGCTGGTGTTGGTAGTAGATACCACGTTATACCACGTTATACCACGCTGTACCACGTAGTTGCCTTTTCGCTCCGACGCCCGACATTGAGGAGGCTGGAGAGAGGCTTGGGGGGGGGGGGCTGCCCGCGCGCGGAGAGGTGGGAGCTCAGCCTCTGCCAGGTGCCTTCTTGGGTGTGTGGGAGTGATGGCGGAGTTCAGCACAATTAGAACCCATTACAGTTGCTGCCTTTGGCTGTGCGCTGTTTGTCCTTCCGTCTCTCGCATATACATACTCATCCCGACAGAATAATGTGCTGGAATGTCTCTAAATTCCCGTGTTTAGGACACCGTAGTGTTGGCATCTAGGGCAGTTCTAATTTCGAGGCGGCCGTTTGTATTTCGCATTCACACGTTAGTTAAATCAAACTACAGCGGCGTAGGAACCAGGGGATGGGCTAAGTGGGGTGGTGAAAGCCGCCCCCTCAAAAAAAGATACTGAGGGGGCAAGAATGTGATCGTCGTTTAATGTCAGCATGAAGTTTGCCACCTCCCCCAACACACACACACCCTCCAAAGCCAAGCATCTTCCTTCCTACGCCATTGAACAAAAAAAGCAAAAACAAAAAAGGCTTTTGTTTAATAATATGTGTTTGCTTGTTGCTAATCAGTCACATGTTGAAAAATTATGTTATAGAGACAACTTTTCGTGAAGAAGGTTCTCATCGCCTTTCCCCAACCCTGTGCAGCTGGGTGTACTTGGAAAACGTGAGCTGCGCTACACGGGCATCGAACTGGAGCGCCTCTCAGTTCAGACGCCAGCGCCCTAACCCCTCGGCTATCCGCTCCCGCCCATTGTGTGAACGACATGTTGCCACTTGTATTTAAATGTATTTTGCACTCAGTCTCTCCTACTGCCAGTTGTATTTAGTCCCTCACATCAGTCAGTCGTCCCTTGACCCCCACCTGTGGTTGGGGGGGATCACATACACGCGGCAGCTGACATCCCCCACTCTCACCTACAGTGGGCGACAGTCAGCAGGTTCTGTACACGACGACCAGTCCAGTCTTTCACCTTCGTAAGTCCCCTCTTCCTCTCACCACCGCGGCGTCCACCACCCTACAAGGTGCCTTGAAGGACAGTCTTCCGCAGGGTGTCCTGCCGGGTCACGTGGCCAAAGAAGACCAGCTTACGTCACTTGACTGTTGAAAGTAGAAGTTCCTGGGGTCCTGCGAGTGCGGCCATCTTGTTTCCTACAAAGTCGTTGGTTCTGTGTTCTCTGTATGAGATCTGCAGCAGCCTCCTCAGGCACTTGTTCTCGAATGACTGGATTCTTAATACTTCCGGTTGTATTCAGCCGCTCGCATTCTGCTCGTTGTTTAGCCCCTCTCTTGTATTCAGCTCTTGTATTCAGCAATCATAATTCAAATTTCAAAGTCGCATTACACAATAAATATGTCTTGATGAGCTATACTTATTATACTTATTATTCTGACCTAAAATTGTTATGTCTTTTTAATTTGTTTTTAACACTGTCACTGCAAATGACAGTGGTCACAATTATTATATTTTGCTGTGGCGAACTTTCGATCATGGACAATGGTGACGTCGTGTGGAGACCAGCCTGCTGGATACGGTGTACACCTGATGGCCACCTTCCTGTGCACGAGGAAGCCCACGTACTCATGTCGTCCTCCTCACTGTACCACAGGTTGTGACCGTCATCCGTTGTTGTTTCCTCCAATCCTGTCATCTGACCTCTGCCAGTCCCACGATGTCCCACTGGTACCGGTTCAGCTCGTGGATGAGTTGTTGAACTTTGCTGCAGTGATGTAACGTGCGTACATTGCACGTGCCAATGGATGGTCCCTCTCTCAGCTTGATTTCTGCTTTGGTTCCTGATGTGACTCCAGCACCCCACTTCCGGCTGACCCCACGCTGAAGCCGATAGAGAGCGCAGTTGTTGTTGATCCGGGGCTCGACCGATCCGGCATGTTGTCTCTCCGGCGTGTATCCATGGTCCTAACTAACATTGAGCATCATCCACTGGGTAGCACGCAACTCCTCTCCAAGTAAACCCCATCCGGTGGCTGGGCTGGTGACCAACATGGCCGCTTCTCTCATCGCCTGTTGATGCTGTGTTAACATCAAGATTTTCTGTAGGGGCTAGCTCCCGTAGCCCTTATCTTCACCAAGATTTCCACTGATGCAGTGGGGACATTATCCCTGCCTAGGGTTGTAGTGCCAAAACAAAACGTATTGTGTCGACGATGGTGATGCAGTCATGGCATCAAACTGAGATTAGTCTTATGCAGGGATGTGTCAAGTGATTGGAAAACATTCTACGATCTTCACAAATTACCAAAATAGTCTGTGAAGGAGATTTAACATCGATTTAACTCTCTGATAACTCTTCTGCCATGACACCATGAATTTTGACTGCTCTCGATGCAAGTGTTTTGCCACTCATCATGGTGAGGGACATCAAGTGCGACTACGACTGCTCCTACTTTCCGTCGCGCTGCGTGCGCTGCCTCACATCATCGATGTCAACAGCTGTCATCCAAGTCATTTCCCGCCCCTCGCAGTCTACCAGTCCTTTTCTGTGCCAAACCCTCGCATGCACCATGAGCAGATTTTCTCGTCTTTGACATCTGTCGATGTGTCTGTAGCCGGCAGCTTGCTGGTCTAGACTGTCAGTGTGTGTGTGTTGTCTGCATTTTGCATCGGTTTGAACGGGTGCTTTCACCCTTATGCACTCCAATGATTCGCATGATGCAGTGAGTCCTCTCTACACAGGAGAAATGCTCTATATAAATCATCATCATCATCAGCAGCAGCAGCAGCAGCAGCAGTGATAATAATGGTGCATCTAGTGATAGTAATGTACACCTAACAGGTAGTGACAGTGATGATACATCTACTGATAATGATATACACTTGGTGATACTGGCGTATGTCTAGTGAGTAGTGATAGTGATGTACACTTAGTGATAATAATAGTACACCTAGTGAGTAGGGAAAATGATTTTACATATAGTGATAGTAATGAACACGTAGTAAGTAGTGATAGTGATGATATATCTACTGATAATGACCGACACCTAGTGATACTGGTGTGTCTAGTGAGTAGTGATGGTGATATACACCTAGTGATGATAATGGTAGACCTAGTAATAGGGATGTACACCTAGTAAGTAGTGATAGCACCAGCACACCTAGTGACAATAACGGACATCTAGTGATATTGATGCTAAGAACTAAGACATAGTGCACTGCTCTACCTCCTGACCACTGTGTGCTGTGTGGCTTGTGACTGCAAGAACACTGAGCATGGAGGACACGGTTATATCATAGGGCTGTGTACTTGTTATTTAGAGGTGAGACCTGGACGATCACAAATTTCACATTTATTTATTATTTATAACGGGAGCCTCCACAACAGTGGGCTCGCCAGTCACCAGATGGTGATGAGCAAAGCCACGTGTTTGTAGGACAGATGGAGCGAGGCGCGGTGCTTATTGAGCTTGTTTTGAAAGTGGGAGGTATTGATCTCAGGTTTGTTGACAAGTGGTTAGGGTTGTTTGAAAGTGGGAGGTATTGATCTCAGTGTTGTTGACAAGTGGTTAGACAGCTCGGGTTACGCAAACAGCAGCAAACTGTGTCTTTCCGCCTCAACTTCACTAATAATATTGTCTGTATTCGCACATGCTGACTGAACTAGTTTTTGGCCCTGTTTCCAAAAATATTTCCGAGGCAGAAGTGTAATATGATGCCCAGTTCGCTTGCCCGACATTGGCTCTAATTTTAGTGGAAGTCGCTTGGGAACAAGACTGCCAGCACTGGCTACTCTGGAAACGTGCCAAGTCTTTGGACGCTGAGCTCCTCCTCATCCCCTCATCCCTCCTCAGTTTTTTCCCACTCATTGCATTTTTTTCCGCGAAAGAGAGATGTAGCTGCATGTCAATTTGATTTCCACTTGTCTTGAAGGATTGTTTATCAATGGACCGCGATTACCAGCGTAGGCGTCAAATGCTTCAGGCGAGACGTTGACCTGACCTAACCTTTGACTCTACAGATTGGTAGAGTCGTCCTCACCTTAGCTTTTGTGGGGAACTCCTACACATGCGGGGGTGTCCATCTGCGTTCTTGCTGACTCCCACACATGCCAGCCACCAGCCTGTGTGTGCGTGTGCCTGCGTGCGTGACCACTTGTGCAAGTGTTTGTTTTCCAGATATATTTTGCGTGCTGTTGTTGTCATGTACATGTTGTGCGTGCACGTGTCTGCGTGCTGGTCTCAGTGTCAGTCTGTCCTCTTGTCTGGGTGTCTTTGTGTGCTGGGGGAGGGGTGAGTCTGTGGTGGGAGGGAACTGTTAACAAAATCCTGGAAGGTTAGGGTTAGTTTTTCTGTTTGTCCTACATGTTTCCTCATATTTCATGAAACTTAAGGTTCAAGGTTCACTAGCCGTGCTAAATCTGAAGGTTGGGTCAATAAAATGAGAGAGTAAATTTAAACAAGGGTTAGTAACTGCCATGTCACGCCCAGTATTCTGCTGCTGGTGTAAGTACCCGCCAGTGTTGGTTTCGTGTTGTAATGATAGCTTATACTACTCTAGGTCAGTGTTGTAATGATAGCTTATACTACTCTAGGTCAGTGTTGTAATGATAGCTTATACTACTCTAGGTCAGTGTTGTAATGATAGCTTATACTACTCTAGGTCAGCGTTGTAATGATAGCTTATACTACTCTAGGTCAGTGCTGTAATGATAGCTTATACTACTCTAGGTCAGTGCTGTAATAATAGCTTATACTACTCTAGGTCAGTGTTGTAATGATAGTTTATACTACTCTAAGTCAGTGTTGTAATGATAGCTTATACTACTCTAGGTCAGTGTTGTAATGATAGTTTATACTACTCTAGGTCAGTGTTGTAATGATAGCTCATGCTACTCTAAGTCAGTGTTGTAATGATAGCTCATGCTACTCTAGGTCAGTGTTGTAATGATAGCTCATGCTACTCTAGGTCAGTGCTGTAATCCTGTAGCTCATGCTACTCTAGGTCAGTGTTGTAATGATAGCTCATGCTACTCTAGGTCAGTGTTGTAATGATAGCTTATACTACTCTAGGTCAGTGTTGTAATGATAGCTTATACTACTCTAGGTTAGTGTTGTAATGATAGCTTATACTACTCTAGGTCAGTGTTGTAATGATAGCTTATACTACTCTAGGTCAGTGTTGTAATGATAGCTTATACTACTCTAGGTCAGTGTTGTAATGATAGCTTATACTACTCTAGGTCAGTGCTGTAATGATAGTTTATACTACTCTAGGTCAGTGTTGTAATGATAGCTTATACTACTCTAGGTCAGTGTTGTAATGATAGCTCATGCTACTCTAGGTCAGTGTTGTAATGATAGCTCATGCTACTCTAGGTCAGCGTTGTAGTGATAGTTTATACTACTCTAGGTCAGTGTTGTAATGATAGCTCATGCTACTCTAGGTCAGTGCTGTAATGATAGTTTATACTACTCTAGGTCAGTGTTGTAATGATAGCTCATGCTACTCTAGGTCAGCGTTGTAATGATAGCTTATGCTACTCTAGGTCAGTGTTGTAATCCTGTAGCTCATGCTACTCTAGGTCAGCGTTGTAATGATAGCTCATGCTACTCTAGGTCAGTGTTGTAATGATAGCTCATGCTACTCTAGGTCAGCGTTGTAATGATAGTTTATACTACTCTAGGTCAGCGTTGTAATGATAGCTCATGCTACTCTAGGTCAGTGTTGTAATGATAGCTCATGCTACTCTAGGTCAGCGTTGTAATGATAGTTTATACTACTCTAGGTCAGTGCTGTAATCCTGTAGCTCATGCTACTCTAGGTCAGCGTTGTAATGGTAGTTTATACTACTCTAGGTCAGGGCTTGAGGTATCGTTGTATTTTATGGCAAACCTAAAGTACTAAATTACATCAGAACACAAAAGGTACATCCTGTTGTTTGCTCAGCTAGAAGCAGTCGCTGACTGGAGCCTGATGGTTGTTTTGATATAAAGAACAAGGAGGACGTGGAATGTTGTGAATGAGGTTTTGTAAGTAATTATCCCGTGTGCTCATATGATGCTCTCGTGATCAATGCTCCTGTAAAACAACAGTTGGCGTTGTGAAGTCCCACAGGACACCTGCTGTAAGACCCTGTGATCCAGTCTCCAGTGTGTCATTGTGGAGTTTGACAGTGTGCCAAACTGTCATCCAGTGTGTCATGTCCAAAGCGGACCAAACTCTGATCCAAACAGTCTCCGATGTGCGCTGATGGACGTCCACGCAGCTCCTATTGATTGCCAGCTTTCTGTGAAGGTGAAGGCCAGCTCGCCCACGCCTGCTTTCCTGTAACATTTGCTCAGTGGCATCCTGTCTCCAGAATATTTTATCTCGTGATCTTTCTGCACGATTTGTATACCGTAAACTTCCGACAGTATTTTTAGACATCAAGCTTCTGACAGGATGTTTTTTAGTGTAACCTGCTCTTGCATATCTATACTGTTGAAGCCTGCAACATTTTATACCCTTAACGTGCTCCAATATATCTTAAAATCTTGATTTTCTACAGTATCTTTAAAACTATCAGCTTTCTAGAGCTATTGTTAAACTGTGAACTTCCTCCAGGATTTTTATACCGCAAATTTACTGTAGGATTTTATACCGTGAGCTTTATACAGGATTTTTGTACAAGATTTTTATACAGGATTTTTATACAGGATTTTTATTAGCCTTTTTGAAGTACCTCCAAGATTTCCTCACCCAAAAATTCACTTCAAGCTCTTTTAATCTGCAAGCTGCAATTTGTCCGTGTGTGTGTGTGTTTATTTAGAATGGTAAAATTTGCAAATGAAATGAGAGCCTGCTGGCATAAAAATGGACATCAGCAAGTAGTTTCCACACTCACCATCATCAGTGGCTACAATACAAACTGGCTAAAGTCCACTTTGTCCAGCTGCTAATTCATTCTGATTTCTTGAGTGTATCTTCTTGTTCCTAATCGCCCCCAGTGGAGCATAGGGCGGTATTGGGGATCTTTTCGGGCCATCGGATGTTGAGGATGTGGCGCAGACATCTGTTGACGAATGTCTGTATCTTGTTGGTGATGGTGTTTGTCACCCGCCATGTCTCAGATCCATCAGGACTGACTTGACATTTGTGTTAAAGAAAAGTCGCAGGGTGTTGAATGCAAGCCTGGCTTTCTTTATTCGGCTTCTTACATCTTCATCTGTACCTCCATCTTTGCTGACTATGCTGCCAAGGTAGGTGAAACGGTCAGACTCTGTAATACATTCTCCGTGTAGTTGGAGTGGAGCTTCTTGCTTGTTGTTGGGTGTATATTTAGCTTCAAGTTCAGGGAGTGTTTTGAACATTTATAAATTTTCCGCACTAGATGTCCATGAAATTAACGAATAAAAAGGCAGAGGTAACAGACAAAAATGTAGTGTACTACGTCACGCTGGTACATCAACCAACATTGCCTGAGTCAACACCACGCAGTGTACTACGTCACGTTAGTACACCAATTACAACATTGCCTGAGTCAACACCACGCAGTGTACTACGTCACGTTAGTACACCAATCACAACATTGCCTGAGTCAACACCACGCAGTGTACTACGTCACGTTAGTACACCAATCACAACATTGCCTGAGTCAACATCAATCAGAGAGAAAGAATAAGCGGTAGTTCGGATTATTGGGATGCTGACAGCCTGTGTTTCTAGTGCTTGTGAAACAACTGCTGCGTTAGCACAGAACTGTAGACTTTCTACGTGTGAATGACCCCAACTGTCGCTGTGATTGGTGCTGACGGCTGGCAGTGTTATGACTGGTGTACTAACGTGACGTAGTACACTGCTAATGTGACGTAGTACACTGTTAGCGGCACTCGTTGATCCCAAGTACGAATGGAGTCTTGTGATAGCGGGTATGTAGCTACCCGATGGTAGGGAGGCTGACATTTTCAGGTCACGTGTCTGTCGCCTGTCCACTGACAGCTGCACAAAGCGCAGACCACTCAGGCTGGTGTACACAGGGCCACGTGCCAATCAGTAAATAGTAAATAGTGCATGCAGCTAAATGAGGATGAAATAGGTTTTACATCGACAATTATGTATCAAATTTTTATGGCGTATTATTATTTTTAATGGTAAAAAAGTCATCATCATCCGTCAGCTGTAACTAGCAATTCAGTACAACTGCAGTACTGGAAACTGACCATCTAACAAGTAAACCTGTTACAGGAGTTTATCGTAGACAAACCCACATTAAAAGTGTGTTTATATTTTATCAGCAATCATACATGTGAAAAAATGAAGTCGAATGCGCCCACTTAGTTACACACAATCACACAGTAGAGTGTTAGCCACTACATGTTGCTCAGGAGAAGATGTACTCGGACCTTAACTTAATGTAGTGGCAGGTGAGAACACCGATGTTTGAAGCTCATAGCCTGACAATTAAGCATGATTATACACGATACACTCGTATTTTTAATGAATATTTTAAACATTTTTAAATGAACTTAACTAGATCATAAAGAAAAATGTTGCCCGGGCGTTGACCTTTGATTGGAAAGCACCCTGTCCACAGACGGCAACTCGACGACTGATATCCGCATCAGGATGGCGACAACCAGGGTGGACAGGGTCTGCACAGCCATCACAGCAGGTTGACTGCCGAGTACAATGTGAACAAAGCCCTCGTAGTACTGATCCTGCTTTACGGATGTGACACCGACTTTGAGTTGGACACATCGTTGCCCCGCATTCCTCACTTTTCCCTGCCAGGATTTCTTGTTTACAAGTTGAGCATCTTTTGCTTTCATACTCTGCGCTTGAGCAGGGACGAATAACTTTAGTCAGGTCGCAGTGAAGTCGTCGCTGTCAACAGATATTTGGATTTAAAGGTAGCGAGAGAATCAGACTGACGAAGGCTGACGGGGAGTCAGTTCCGTTGATGGGGCTTGGCAGGAGAACGAACTCTGTCCCTAGTCTTTGGTTTAGTGCGATGATGCCCAACCTTTTTCGGCCTGCGGGCCATACACATCTCCAACATGCGTGTCGCGGGCAGCTTCGCCGCAAAAATACAAAAAAATAAAAAAATAGAGCAGATACCATTTTTATCAGAAACAAGTTGTACTTATCATTAAATATGTAGTAATTAGTGGGATATTTGAAGTTGTTTACCCGAAACCAACTTCTGAATCTCCGGCTGCATTGTAGAGACACCAAGTCGGAGCACTGAATCGAAATGTTCGTCCATTGAAAAAAAGATTGAGAGACGCCCCTACGTAGGAATAAATACTTCTTCTTCCCTTTTTTTCGTTTTTTTCGTTTTTTTTTATTACTAACATGCGGATTTCTTGCACTGTGGGCAGAAGTTTCGCGGGCCGGATGGCACCGCGTCGCGGGCCGGATATGGCCCGCGGGCCTAGGTTGGGCATCCCTGGTTTAGTGGGACAGAAGGTGAGCGAAGAGGTCGAGCGGGTGCACAGATGGGAGTGAGTTGGGGAGGAACCGAGGACTGGTGCCACAGACAGAAGAGTAAGTCAAAGTGGACAGCTTGAGGCTACAGGGTCCACAGCCAGTGAAGAGAGCGACTGATAGGTGATGTGTGTTCACATCTAGATGGTGTGATAGATGATATGTGATCACATCTAGATGGTCTGGTAGATGATATATGTTCACATCCAGATAGTCAGATAGATGATATATGTTCACATCTAGATGGTGTGATAGGTGATGTCTGTTCACATCCAGATGGTCAGATAGATGATATATGTTCACATCGAGATGGTCTACAGACGAAGCAAGCAGTGTTACTCTGGATCCCCTGAAGTCTGTCACGATGATTTGGTAATTCCAGCTAAAAGAGAATTACAATAGTCGTCCTCGCCTCGAGAGCACAAAGGCTATGAGAGTTTTAGTGACATCCACGAACTGGTATGACTGGACTGTTGGCAGATGATTTTTTCCAGTGAACTACTAAAACGAGGCATGCTACTACAAAGCTTCCGTCACATTCGTTGTTTAGGCTCGCCGAGACTAACAGCGGAGAACTTGGCACACACAGCAGTCCACCTACACATCCGCCGTTACATCAGTGGTGAGATGATGACGAATGACACTCATCCTACGAGGTTCAAGGTAAGCATGTCTGCAGGCATGAGAAATATGCTAATGAAAAGTCAAAGGCTGATGGAGGATGACACCCAAGCTGCTGACAGAGGTAGTGAAAGGAATAGTTGAGTTGTTTATTGACAGAGACTGAGGAAGAGAAGGATGACTCAGAAATGTCTTTGGACGAGTAAGTAGCAGTTCTTAAATAACTCTATCGACACAAATTCTAAAATGTAGTGAGAACTGAAAATATTGGAGTCAGCGAAGTATGTTTGTAACTAGGCTTTACATCACCTGTCGACAGGAAGGCCAGCATTTATTACTATATCTACATTTATAAAATATGAATATTATAGATACAATATTAATATGATATGAAGACATACTAAAGAGCCATATACGTGGATGTGTGATAGTATCATGTATAGCATACCAAAGGCACAGGAAAAAGTGTTTCATTGCATCGAGACTGAACCTCAAATAATCAAGAAAGAGGTCTTGTTGCTCTTATTCCTTCAGAATAAAAAATGTAGGCACTGAGCCTAGTAATACTAAAGCAGCTTATATAACATAGCATAACCAAAAGTCTTCTAGAAAGCATTGCTGGTTAAAAAAATAAAATTTAGAAATCTGCATTAGTAAATATCGAAGTTTGCCAAAAGAAAAAAGTAAATCAATTCTTTTATCTATTGCGCCATTGATATTGACTGAAACTATTTTATCCAGCGTTGTATAATCGCTATTATTATCGACGGCTTTATCAGTTCTTATGTCTATCAGACCTGTTTATCATTTCGTGATATTCACTGTCCTTATGTTTTCCAGTCGTATTGTCCTTGTGCGATGATCGGCACCAAGGAGTCAAGGCTGGCCTCTGTTGGCATCAACCCACGGAGAGCACACCATTGTGTGATTGCATGATCTCATGTTGGTTACAATCATGTCCTCATGATCACAATCACTTCACACACCATTGTGTGATTGCATGATCTCATGTTGGTTACAATCATGTCCTCATGATCACAATCACTTCACACACCATTGTGTGATTGCATGATCTCATGTTGGTTACAATCATGTCCTCGTGATCACAATCACTTCATCAGTCCTTTCCTGCACTTTGTGTTGTTCTTGCTGGTTGTAGTCGATCAAAAGCACGAGGACTTCGTCCTTGCCCCCCTCCACGACTGCGACTACAAACTACTGTAATGTTTAAGCCGGCTGCAGCACGACTGATATATATTGTGGAGAGGGAGGAGTTGCAGTTCACACCACCGTGCACCCCATGGAAACACTCGGATATTATACTGGGTTTGCGTCATCCCGTGACCCCGACATCATGCCTCGCTCGCCACAAACAAAGTCTCTCTCATGGCTCAGCCTGCCAAGGTCCCTTCAACAATATGGTTGTTCACGCAAGAGGAATTAACTCACTGCCTTTATCGACAGATGCTTCTGTAAGGAAGATGCTTGTATTCTGCCCTCTTCACCAGCGAGAGAGAGAGAGCGGTAGGGAGGAAGGGGTAGAAAGTGAAGTAGAAAGAAGAACAAAAGAAAAGAAGGATGTAGGAGGAACATATGTCAGCCCATCAGGAAGAATAAATTTTCATCTGTCTTGTGCCTGAGGATTGTTGTATTTCATGTTCACTCACCATCCTCCTAGTCTCCTGTGTGTGGAGCAACTCGAAGCATTTAGTAGTTTTGGAAGCCGGTGACAAAACAGTTGCTCCACGCACGTTGATAAAGATGTTCGCTGTAGCATAATCCTAGACTGAAGCTGAATATTAATCCTAAAGTAACTTTTGAACGACCTGTTGGGATAATGATCACGTGATTTGAGTGAAGTAGTGAGGAAACATAAAAGTGCATCAGTCAACACAGTACCCACACTCCCAATCGACTCCGACTACTCGGCACACCCAGATAGCATGTGAGCGTTAAAATAACTGGCTGTTAGTATGTTGTTGTTGTTGTTGTTGTTGTTGTTGTTGTTGTTGTTGTTGCTGTTTATGGATGGTTGGCAGTTTGCGCTGCAAAGTGAGTACAACACAAAAATTTGCTTTGCATCGAAGTTGCGAAACTAAGACTGTAAGCGAACAGTACATGAAAGGTCACATGCAAATCTGAATCTCAAGCAGTACTAGTGATCAGTATAAAAACGGTGCACAAACTTCAAAGGAAAGAAACTACAATGCTAGGTACGAAAACAAACTGCCTGACACTTGAGGTCAGCTCGGGTCAGTGCGCGCAGCCATCAAGGGAAGTAACTCCACCCTGTGCTTTTAGCGCCAGCTTCAAACAGGACTTGGAACAGACAACAGGCACCGAACAGTTAAAGGTTGAAAATTATATTGTACTTATCTACATACTACAAGCAGGTTAATGTCCGTATTTCGATTAGATAAGATAAAGCAGGTCAGGATGTCTTCCTGCTGAAAATGAAGGGAAATGCTGCTTGTGCAACAGAACTAACGGCCACAGCTACCAATCCACTCTACACACCACCAGCTCCATTCATTTTCTAATATTGCTATGGGTAGAGATTCACTTTCACCATAAAATAGTGCGGTGTGCATTGATTCAAAACAAAAGTTTTCAATGATGATGAGACTCACGAGGCAATGGATAGTAGCAATTACAATATCATCAGTAAGTGTAAGCTGAATTCTACAGATAATGCTATTTCATTTGGAGATGAAATTAGTGTGGTGCGCATTATTTTGGTTAAAGACACAGAAATTTATATTGTCTATCAGGCTTTTGTAAATGTACATAATTTTTCCCAATATCGTTTAGACCCCAGGATCAGAGAAATATTGAGATCATCTAATCTCATTGTAAGACACCATGCAAAGAATGCCCTGTTCACATCAAGCCTGGAGACTGATGCACAAGATTTCTGTGTTCAGACCCAATCAAGTAAAAGGAAAAAGAAGTATGATAGCTTTTGCTTGCAATTTTGTTGCAACTTTCATATTTTGTGTACAGTTATTCCAACTTCAAATGAATGGCACAGGGAAATCTGAATCAACTGCCTTCGCCACAACCACTGAAGGTGAGCTGACAGTTCTTTGAACAAGCATGTACAATGATGCACAAGCACATGCCATAGGTAGTCATCAAGTGTACCTCTTGTTGTCACTACAGCAAAAAGCACTACACCTACACCATACACAGAGGATGGTGGAAACTTCACCAGGAGAAAACATGAGCTGTCAGCCCTGTGTCACATTCTGCAAGCAATGTTTTAAATGCTTATATGCAAATTACATGTAAAATATGTTTTAACTGCATACAGAATAAGTTTTGACTATCATTCCCAACTCATCCAAACTGTAACTGTCACTTATTAAAGTCTCATTGTTTTGTTCTCTTTAGAGCTCCTGTAACTGAGGAGGAAGATGTCTGTCACAATTCTCAAGCAAGATTTCTCGAATCCAAAATTCTGCCAAATCCTCCCAACACCTACTTTACTTAAGTCACAAATCCAGCCACTGCAGATATGTGGCCCACCCCAGTCTAACATCACTGTGGACAGCTTGGCAGCCAGCTGAGGCTACCACTGCATCAGCTAAGACAGGTATTATGCTCATGCAGCTTTAACTAAAGCTTACCAAAATAGCAAGTCACAATAGCAAGCATATTTTCTCTTGTGGCTTTCTTCTTGTAATGAGCTTGTCTTTTCTTTCCAGCAAACTTTTTTAGTAGTGAATGTCATAATCAGAGATTAAAAAGTGAAAAAGTTTTCTTACGTAAGCTCACTTTCAAATACTAAATGTGCTTTTCACCCTTTTTTTAATCCAGGTATTTATTTTTCTATTTCAGGTCTGAATCAGGTTGAGAGCTTTGTGAGACTGATGTCTGAAGTAAAACTGGAATTGAAAGGCTTAAGGTTGTAGCTGCAGAAAGTAAAATTGATGGTGGCTACCCTACAAGATCAGAGAAAACAGCTGACTGATGCCTTGTTTGATGATGTTACTGCATTACCAATCACCAGTACTAATAATTGGAAAGCTTTATAGGCCCACCTCCAGGACAAGAAACTACAAATTTCCATGGTTAGTCATAAAATATCACCGAAATGTGTTTTTATGATACTTTATGCTCTATTTCCAGCTGAGCGCTCATGTTGTCTGTCAAGCTGCGCATTGAACATTGCAGTCACCTGCATGAGTGTCATGTCTGCCTGTCTCACGCACCGCAATACATTATGCACTACCATAAATGCATTCTCATCTCAGAGCGATAACTCTGGTCTCTGGTAATTTCTCACTCCATCGAACCGGAGATAGAAGTCACTGCAAACGGTCAGCGAGGCGAGTGTTCACATTCGTAAAGGATACTGCTACCACTGAGTAGTCGGTTCAGAAACTTCTTGCTTTCTGGATGGAGAGGCCTTATGTAGAAGATGTCGAAACAAAGCCGATAATCACAGAACCGTTACAAAATCAGACATTCCCTGTGCTTCTAGGGAGGTGAGTAAGCTGGATCTACTAACCTACCTGTTGATATTCTGCCTATACAAACCAGTTTCAATTGTTCGTGCTATCCGTACCCGGCATACCACCCGTACTCTCCATACTACGCTCGCCAGGCATAGTTCGTCGCCCTCTCTATTCTTCCCACTGCTATGAATGTGTGGAACCCAAGCTTTCTGGGGGCCACGAGTGAGCAAAGAGACAAGAGCGTGAGTGGCCCATCCTTGCAGATCTTTCAGGGACAGTGTTAGCCAGAGCTTCCACAGAAATTTGCTGATTTCTTCATCAACAATATGATGTCGATAAGTCCGCCTGGACTCCACTACTGTTGCCTTTTCATCTGTGTCAGATGCAGTCTACAGTGTTCCAAGTTGTTTGCTTTGAGCAAGTCACAGAAGAGTTTGTTTAAAAAGTGGGCATGAGAAGTTCGCGTGTTTCATTCTACCATTTCCTTTCTTATAGTCTTGCTTCAGCTGCTCATAGCTCATGTAGTAAATGAATGTCTGACCGCTTTCACGTGTCGGATATTCTTAGGTGCCAGTCACACGACGGTGAACTGAGGCCAGCTGGCCGGTCGTGAGTCTGCGTGAGAAGGTCCTTCAGTGGACAGCCAGTCCATCCCATTATGTCAGCCATCAAGCTTGGGTGGTTTTTCTTTCTTTCTACGACAGCGACCGCCTTCAACGTGCCCTTGGAGGCAAGGTGTCATGTCGGACGACAAGACCAAACCACACCATCTGTCACTTGACGGGGGAGAGAGAGGAACCGAAGATCCGGGAGGGGGCCCATCAGGCAGGTGACTTCATGTGGGAGATCGGAATGTCTCCTAGAGCACTTCCAACTCAGTCCGTCGCTCCGATCTGGTGAGCAGGATCCACGTCTCGCACCCGTACAGCAGGATCGGTACAGCGACCGACTTGTAAAGCCTGAATTTGTGCAGAAGCTGGAACTTCTGCTGTCCCCAACTTCTGCTGAGGCTGGCCATCGTCGCTGTTGCTGAGACGAACGTTCGCCGCGCAGTGACCGTCCGGGGCAATGGTCGCGCCCAGGTACCTGAAAAACTGCCCCTACTGCAGGGGAAACACTGCCCCTACTGCAGCTGTACCCGTTGATCCGACTCTCCGCTTTTATAGCCAGGGGTGTTTGCCTCAACTTTGCTCTTCAATTTTTACAATCTAGTTCCGGTGACTTGTACTTGTGTCGGAAGTGTGTATTCGTCTAGTGTAAAGGTTGCACTGTTCAATGCTCAGTCAATCGGAACGACAGCGAGAACGAAACGGTTAACCATCAATGATTACATTCTAGATAATGGCATAGATTTTTTTGCATCATTGAAACTTGGTTTGGGGAGGCTAGTGATGAGGCAAAATGTCATGATTTGGCTGCACGACCACTTCCTTTCCTCGTGTTACAGCAACGTGCACGGGGAGGAGGAGGGGGGCGGGTATATTGCTTTTGTTGTCTGTGATCGCTTGCTGCCACACATCACCTTCACAAACAGCTTTCACTTCAACCATACATCCTTTGAACTTTCACAGCTGTCATTCAGCTCTGATCAGCCACATGCCAATTTGGTCTGTCTCTGCCAGCCGCAGATGGATCGGCAGCCCCAGTGGCGGTCCACTGTGTTGGACGAAGACCCACGACTGCCGCGAGACGTCTACTGCTTACGGCACGGCCCTGCCCCCCAGGTTGCCATCGGGTTCAGAAACTTCTTGCTTTCTGGATGGAGAGGCCTTATGTAGAAGATGTCTCCCAAGGTACGTCTCTCTGGCCGCTGTCGGCTTGGGGTGGCCTCTCCTTCGCTCAACACCTGCTTGCTGGCCCCACTTGGCTTTCTGACCACCACCACCACCACCACCGCCCCTTTGCTCAACGCCTGCTTGCTTGGCCCACGTTTCTTTGTCTCCAACTCGCCAGCTGTCCCGTGTCTCAGCACCAGTCTCGGCACCAGTCTCAGCTTACAGGCCAGTTCTGCTCTCCGCTGTCAGCAGGCAGCATGCACGGACCTCTCGGCGAACGCTCTAGGATCCAGCAAAAGTCAGTCAGGCCCCTGGCTATGTAGTAGAAAAGTGCTTCCACCTTGCGACGATTTCCACTATGGGCGGGGGGACAAGGAGGGGAGAGGAAACCGGAGTACCCAGAGAAAACACCTGCGGACAGGTGTCACATACTGAGAGTGCTCCGAGACGAGATCTGATCCCTGAGCCGCTCACTTTCAGTGGCAACAAGTGATTGTTTTAACCACTACATTACCGGACGCACAAGCTTAACACGTGGTGAGCATGGCACGTGACCGCACGTGTGGTTCAACTTACTGAAGGTCCAGCGTTGTCCATGTAAGAGAGGGGTACTACACAGGGGCAACACTACCCCGCCCCTCGCCCCCTACCCTGACCGTGACATTGTTCAGCGGGCAAAGTCAACGCTCTACTGGCAAAAGATACTTGGCTGTGAGACCACTGAACAGTTATCTAGTGCTAGTAACGAACTGCTTGGAAAAACCACTGGCACTTCACTCCCGGCAGTGTTTTCTGCTCAAGAATTCCCACAAACAATGTGCTGATTTCTTCACCAGTGAGACTGTATCGATACGCCGGAAGCTCTACTCTGCTGTTGATCGATCTTCATCTGTGTCAGATGTACTTTACAATGGTCCACAGTGCTTTTGAACCTGCTATGTCTGAGTAGCACCCCAAAACAGGTGAACTCCATCCTACTCCCTCCTGTCAGCTTGTCGATTGTCGAGATGTCCTGCTACTGCATATAATTTTTATCATTAATGCTTCTCTCCGTCTGGGCACTTTCCTGCAACTGATGGACTATTGAATTCTCTTGTAGCTGGAATTACCAAATATCTTCTTGACAGACTTCAGAGGATCCAGAATACCGCTGCTTGCTTCATCTGTAGACCAGCTAGATGTGAACACATATCTATCACACTATCTGGATGTGAACATATATCACCTATCACACCATCTAGATGTGAACATATATCACCTATCACACCATCTAGATGTGAACATATATCACCTATCACACCATCTAGATGTGAACATATATCACCTATCATTCGCTCTCTTCACTGGCTGCCAGTCGTGGACCCTATAGCCTAAAACTGTTGGCTTTGACTTTGCTGTTTCTGGCACCAGTCCTTGGTTCCTCTCCCAACTCACTCCCGCTCGACCTCTTTGCTCATCTTGTGACACCAGGCTTCTTCATTAACTCTACAAATCACTCTGTCCATACAAAGACATGGGGACAGAGGTCTTTTTCTACCAAGAGCCATCAACTTGTCACGTGTTATCCGTCAGGTTGAAGGTGCACCACAAACACATCTGTTAATGAGTAATACTCCTGCCACCAATCAACATCGCCATCAGTAGTTGTGATTATCGTCCATTGACTAGTCCGCCTGCTTGTCTTTCTCTGCAGATTTATGACACCCTCCATCTTTACTGTTTGTTCACTCACTCCTCTTCATGTTTGCTGGCGGCGTTTTATTACTTGTCTGCATAGTTGTTTCTCTTTCCATTTTTCATCTACTTGCAGTTATGCGCTATTTTGAATTGAAACTATAACTGTCGAAAGCAAAAACAGCAAACAAACCATTGCGAGTCTTTCCTACAAATTTGTATTGAGGCGGCCATCTTTATATTGTTGATATCACGTGATGGACTTCAATGATGCATGCTGCCCCCAGGCGGATGTCCTGTGCGTGTTAGTCCATGATACAGATAGACTGCAGTGTCTTCCTTATGTCAGACTTTCAGGTTTCTTGCTGAGTCTCACTTATAGGGCTACAAAATATTTGAGGTTTTCTTTAGCTCAAGTCAGCAAATCCCAAAGAAAGGAAATACAGACAGAATGCGCTTTAAGTTTGGAGAATAGGAGGAGGTTTGTTTTTTCGAAGAGAAGGACATACCAAAAGAGGAAAAAGCAGAGACTCTCTACCTTATTGACACTTTAACGATGTAGCGCTGGTAAGAGACGTTTTGTTTGATGACTAGGTGATGACATGGCGATGATGTTTGAATGCTGTTTAACGATGTATATCCGGCAGGTCTGCTGCATGGGCAGAGCGACTGACGGTACGCCCCTCCCCTCTGCCATCAGATTCTTGGACTGTTTTCCTGTGCGTGTGCGCGCACCCACGTGCGTGGATGATGATACAGAGAACTGGGCGTCTGACATTTCTGAAATTGCGGCAGAGCTACAACGCCCCCTACTTCCTTGCTTCCCCCTACTTGAGCCAATTTCAAACCAAGGATGTCCGAGCATGAAAAGTGCAGAGGTACTCAATCTGCTCGACTAAATCCACTGAAATATGTTGTAAATAATTACTACAATTGCAACTACACGGGAACTAATTTAGTGAAGTTTGGCCGAACCTTTGCAGATGTAGATTTTTGTGACTCGGTGCGAAACTGTCGGGGAAAACTTTAGCCGTTATAACTGAAATCTTTGCTCTCTTCTGTCGTTTGAAGGCGAACTTTCTCTACCTAGCTTTCATTATTTTTGATAATTAATCCCCGAGCATCAATATCATCACTACCCACGACCTCATTGTGCAGTTAAAGTAATTACCAACATGCCACAGAGTTGTGACTGTTGTGTAGCTCTTGTCCTTGTCATCATCGTGCTGGCGTCGATTGTGACCTCGTCGTTCTCGTCTAGCTCGTCTAGCACATTTCACACACCTTCCAGCACCGACGGTTGTGGTGATGTCGAAATGGGCTTCCCCGCCAGGAGAATATTGGAAGATGACTTATAATTTATTCATGAACAATTGATATATATATAATGATATAGCTGCAACTTATTCATGTGTGAAGAGGGAGCAGTTGTAGTTCACACCACCGTGCACCCGAAGAGAAACACTCGGATATTATACTGGGTTTGCGTCATCCCGTGACCCCGGCATCTTCCCTCGCTCGCCACAAACAAAGTCTCTCTCATGGCTCATGTCAAGGTCCCTCCAACAATGTGGTTGCTGACGTCACAGGATTCCCCGCGCGAGCTTTATCCACAGATACACTTGTAATTCGCTTGTATTTTGCGCTCTAGCAGGAAAAGGAAGAAAAGAAAAATTGAGACCAGGAAGTAAGGGAGATATAGAGACCGTGAATGGAAAGAGACTTCGGTATTCTGTAATTCGCTTTATGCTTTCTCATTTATATTTCCTTTCTATGAATTCTTTTGTGCTTGTATTCAGCAAAATGAACTGCCTCTCCATTATTTAAAGTGTTCATGGAGTGAGAGATGTCTCTTGGACTGTTGCTACGATTATATAATGGCCACACATTGCTGATGTAACCAATAGTTTGACTGGCCTACATACAAAAACATTCGTTGAGTAGATGACAGTTTTGCTGTAATTATAATTATTGTGTCTTAGTAAGTTGTGTGATTTGTAGCCATCAACAACAAGTCGCTTTAATATATAACATGGATCGTGTGAAAACAGCTTTGAAATACTCACAGTGCCACGTGGTCTTACTGCCCGTGCTCAGTGTGGATGGTGTGAGTTATGACAGTAAGGACATGTCACCTCGCTCACATCAAATCTTTCGTTCCTCGTTATTATCGACGCATCATTATCTCGTGACTCAGTTGTTTTTTGTTTTGTTGTTATTTTTGTTTTGTTTGTTTGTTTGTTTGTTTTGGTGGGTTGAGGCAGCTATTAAGGTGTAGTACCAGTCTGTATTTATCTAAGAAATGTTTTAGTTCTCTTTCTGTTTTGTTTTCATAATACTCCAGCAGCACATGTGGGGTGCTGACTCTGTCCCCACAGACACATGAAGGAGGGTCTAGTTAGGTACTCTCCGTTAACCCTCATTTTTTTATTTTCGTTTGGTCAGACCTTTTTGACTTTAAGAACATGAAATGGTGACCAGGTTGGTCATCTAGCAGTCTCCTCGTACCTTTCACTACAATTTTGTATTTTTCTTACCACCTTATTTCAAGGTTTTGTTTTGAAGCTTTTTTTCTCTCTGCTACTGTTTAGGGTGGTGACTTTGGGGTTTGTTTCGTGTTTTACTTCCAGTCTGACTAGCTTATCAGCCTCTCCATTTCCTTTTATTCCTGTGTGGGAGGGATCTCAAAGGAGCTGAATGTCGCCATTTTCCTGGTTAATCTTGCTTATGAGAGAGTGTATCTTTAAGTATTTGAACTGATGTCTTTTGGTCAAATGTGTAGAAGACGGGATCGAGTGGAAATGTAGAAATGATGTCTTACGGATAGGGTTAACCTTAACCCCATGCAGATATCTTTTATTTCACTAGAAGCTATTTTGTCAAGAGTGTTACAAGGCAGACACCCGGTAAGCAGGCTAAACATGGCGCTCAGATCCTTTAAAATCATCTCAAATCGAATCGCTTAAAAACTTTCAAACATGAGCTCAAACACGTCTTTCCTTCAAACCCGTTAACATCAGCTAGCCCTCACCCTTCCTTTGAAACTCATTAACACCTGATTGATTACAAGAACCCCAGGGGACGTAACTGAGGACTGGGTGTACAGAGTTGTCTGTGAGGTGACCGGACATTTGTCACTAGACCTTCGCTGTTCCCTGTCTACTCTATGGGTAGGGCCCTAGGGACACCTCTACCTCACTGGCAGTGGTGCATCTTTGCTTTTGGTTCGTAACTACCTCGAAAGTAGATTTGCCACCGGGACTTCAGAAAATGTGCTTTGCCTGTTTATTCTCGCCATTTTATTTTACTGTTCCTGTTCTGGAACAAAGCTTCGGAGACATTGGGGGTAGAAAAAATGGAGCATTCTAAAGATTCGATATATTTTTTGTGAACTTACACTAAAACTAGGAATTGTTGTGGATAATCAAGCCGACTGGTGCTGTAAGTGGTTGGTGTGTGACAAGAATATGTCTGTTGCAGGCGGTGCTCGTCTCGTGCAGCAAAGACGTTAGGGAGAGAGAGAACGCGAGAGCGCGCGCCGGCCGCCTACAGGAATGCGGCGTTGGCAAAAGTCGGGCAGGACAAGGCAAGCCTCGGGGGTGCATGGAGGGGAGAGAGAGATGCATGGTGTGGGTGTGGGTGTGGGAGCCAGGTAAGCTAGGGAGTACACGTTGAGTTGTTTACAGGACTGGCGCACACAAGTTTGGCAGTCGATGTGACCTTGAGGTTAAAGAATGACAACAATTCGTGACATTTTTACCGTTAGTTTTTTTCTCTCTCTCGTCACTTTCTCTCTCACACTCACTCACGCCGTCGCCAAGTGAAAGGCGATCAGACTGGGATTTCAGGAGAACGGGAAACACTCTTAGGTGGCTGGTCTCACCTGCCTCACCTGGCCGACTTCACTCTGTACCTGACAAGTGGGTCAAACTGCTGAACCATATACACCTCGTAGGCAGCGAAAAACCACATCGACATGTTTTGTCTTGAGCTAATGTAAAAATGGCAGGTTTTATGTTAGGTGAGGTGGCACTGCTGTCTTTCATGCTGATAGGAAGTGGCACTGCCATTTTCTGTCTTGAACTAATTTGGCAAAAGCGGTTTCACTTTGTTACCTTGAAAATGACATTGCAAGCACAAGAAGAGCACACAGGTAAGACAGGTTACCTGCACATTGAGATGTTGAAGGTATATAAGCACAAAACAACAGGTCCTTTGCAAGTATATCAGCTGATTGTTGTATGCAGAAAACAGTAGATCCTTTGGAAAATTATTTGAGCACGTAGTGTGTAGTTGAAAATACTTGCCACATGTAAATATGAATGAAGTGTAGACACGTACAGTCGTATTTACAATATACCATACCAACGATAGGAGATAAAAGCAGTACAAGTAGAAAGGTAGGTGGAATTCAGGCAGCCGACGGGGAAAAGCATTTGCACTCACCCCCTCAGCACAGACAGACAACGAGTTTTGAAGTGCGCAAGCAGGAAAACACATCTGTTCTAATTGTTCATCACAAACAGGTGCATTGTTGTCTTCCGTGGGAAAGGAAAAAAACAGATTTTGTGATCAGATGTGAACAGAAAATGTATACGACACTGCACTATCAGAAGATCTGGCATATTGTCATAAAATCCATGCCATTTGTTGCACTTGTCATACTAGCTGTCATCCTGGTGACATCAGCTGTCCTAGTGACCTGTCTGTCTGCCCCTCGCCATCGTTGTCTGCCAGACCTCGGTGTTCAGAGACTTTGCCACTCGTCACTATCGCACCAAACGGACTTTTCTTTTCGCGAAACATTTTTATTTATAAGGTAATAGAGTACAACATATTTATATTTTCACATTAATATTGTTCGTGTTAACGACTTAAAAACACCAATGTATACATAAACTGATCTCATACGTTTTAAGGGTTTAAAAACAAGATGCAAATATATTAAAATAACCTTTACACGGGTATTTGATGCCTTTA
The DNA here is from genome assembly GCA_004794325.1 of Pomacea maculata. Taxonomy (NCBI): domain Eukaryota; kingdom Metazoa; phylum Mollusca; class Gastropoda; order Architaenioglossa; family Ampullariidae; genus Pomacea; species Pomacea maculata. Next base: position 5,340 of record SRHC01003592.1, on the reverse strand, counting down.
CTCGGTGTGAAGTATGTTACAGCTGAAGATAATTGTGACAGGGTTGATTTTTATCTCCGAATTGACGACAATATAGTGTGTTATCTTCTGTAAGTTTTTTTAAAAGTATTTCTGATTATATTTGTTTTACACCTTTTTGACTTCTCCTTCTTGGCTAATTTTGATACACAATACAACACGTGTATGATACTAAGTATATATCTGCAGTTGCATATCAGATGGTCTAAGTACATATTATTATATTCTCCAAATATAAGATGATCTTAGTACATATTATTTTCTCCATATAAGATGGTGTAAGTACATATTATTATATTCTCCATATAAGAGGATCTGAGTACATATTACATTCTCCATAAGATACCCAGTTGGGTGATCTGACCTATGCACAAGTTTTACTAGGAAAATAAATAAATATATTTTGTGAGCTTTAGCCCCTGAAATGAAACAATTTTTTATTATCCAATTTAAAAGTTAGTGATTTTCACCAGGTAAGCAGGAAGTCCTGCAAAATCTGGCTCCTGCGTGCCGCCTCATTTGATGCACATCCAAAGAAACAGAAAACTCAAGTCAAAGGTACATCAGAACGATGGATGATTTACAGTATCATGTACCACCAGATATTTCTGGTAAGCAGCTTTCAGTACTTGTGAGCCACTCACTCCAAAGATGGCAGCTGTACGGCAGATATCCGACAGGATCACAACCACCACGAGCGGCAATGCTAAGGTGAAGGGTCTGGTACAGCGATAACAAGGTTTACACTACACTTGTGAACATTGTTTTGATGGCCTTAGATACAAAAATATTATTCTTAGCAAAACGTCCGCCAATGACTATATAAACAGTTTAGGAACACTAACCCTGGCATGGCTACAAAATGACAACAAAACCATATCCTTGCTGTTTGGAAAGGTTTGACGATCAACGACATCGCCAAATCCTGTCCTGCAGTAGGTGGCCGTATCCATGCCTGCCTCATGGCTGACATTCTGGTCCTCGTCTCTACAGAGACTCTTCTACAGCAGGTTAACAGGTTAAGCCCAAGAAAGACATCTCCGCCGACTGTCAGCACTACAGCGGCTCACGTGTATCCTGACTATACCCTGCAGTGTCCTTCACAGACTCACTCTCAGCCTTACAAGCTCAGTTCTAGCTACACCGACTCACACTGCAGTCCCTGACGAGCAAGAGCAACAAGCTGACCCAGTTCCCCTTCCAAAACAACAAACAAACCAAGATTGTTGTCGGGTAGATACCAGCACACTGTGGATACAGGCAGTATGCTCACCAAAATCAGAGTTATACATGTAGTTTGCTGATGACAGCATCCTAACGGCCAATACCCTGTGTGAGGTGGACCCTCTGTCGACTTGAGTGCTACTGCTGACCTGAGCGCCACTGTTGCCGCAGTAATTATGCTGCCGACAGTAATTATACTGCTGACTTGAGCGATACTTCTCCCACTAATTATCTACTGACTTGAGCGATACTTCTCCCACAGTAATTATACTGCTGACTTGAGCGATAATTCTCCCACAGTAATTATGCTGCCGACAGTAATTACACTGCTGACGTGTTTTTGTTGCTGCTGCTGAAATATGGATGTTGAGGTTTGTAATGCCATGATTTGTATTTTGCTCTGTTGCAAGTTTTTCTAGTTTGTCTGCCCTTTGGTGTGGTGCTGATTGTACTGCACTGTGCGCTGTGTGGCAGCGGTAGTGGTGCTGGTGGTGGTGCACACCCGCCAACTGTGGGAAGCTGTGGCGGCCGTCAGCACGCTATCACAAGTAGACAAGAGAAAGAGCTGGAAGCCAAAATGGTGCACGCACATCAAGTTGTCTGCTGCAGCCTGCACAGTGTGGGACTTCATCTTGTAATATCTGATGCTGAGTCTTAAATAGGCCATGCGTGCATGCGTCTGGGCACGAGTACCAATGGGGCTAAGTGCGGGAGGAGGAAAGGGGCACAACTGGTCGATAAGGGAGAGCACGACTTCTGGCGATGAAAGCTGCGAGTGTCCGCCGAGCTCGGGAAGGGGGAACATTCCAGCGTGTCAGTACCAGTGGGAGTCTGTGGTGAGCCAAATCGTAAGGAATGTAATGAAATGTCCGGAAAGTATTAGCTGTGATATACAGACAATATGCAGCGCCTGGCGAGAGGTACACCATGGAATGCCAGTTATGCGAGGAATGTGGGTACAATATTCACTGCCCCTGATGACTGAAGCAAAAAGAACTCCTTCAATAGCCGTTTAGGATACATTATTAACAGGCCCATCCTGATTGGAATGTCTTTAATACTGCCAAGGTCTGAGAACAGGAGCAATATTGATGTTGGCTGTGATCTTGGGTAGCAGTTCAGTATTCGTGGTAGGTGACCTGTAGACGTGTTAGTCTATCGGCGACCTCTACCACAGGACTGTTACAAGTATACTTCTTTTCCATGAATGGCGAGCGACATTCAAACACCAGCGAAGCTCTATTGATCCCGAGGAAAAGTGATGTGGTGTATACTCGAAATGACAGTGGCACAGTTTGTTTTTAGTTGAAGTGCATTCGATTCATGATGCTACAAGAAGATAAATATGGGGCATGTTTAAAAATATCAGTTCTATCACACACCAAACATCGAGCTTACCTTTAGAAATCATACAGTACTTCAGTATCATTCACTTACACAGACTCTCGGCACACAAATCTTACAAAAGCTCGGCAAACATTGCATTACAGGATAACATGTGTGTACAGTAGTTTAATATTTTCTCTACGCACTGTAGAGTCCGCGGGCCCCGTCTGTTGTCCCTCATGTTCACATTTTCTACCCACTTTATTTTGTGATCTTAGAATTACTGTTTTGCTTTGCTTTTTTATTCTAAAAATCGTCTTACTGGAAGCTATTTTCCAAACTAATTGTCATCATTTCATTTCTTACTTTGGGAGGGACCTAGACAAATAAATTGTCAAAAATATTAGACAGCAGAGAATGAGAAAGAGTAGAAAACAGAGCTGCCGGTGCGAATGCCAGTGCGGACAGGCTCTCCTCTTGCGGAGAGAATTGTAAGCTAGTTGCCCATGTCCACAGTCTCCAGTGATACACAGGGCAGCTTAGGTGCTTGACAAATGTTTTATCCGACCAGAGGCGGCGTTAGGGGGTGGCAAATGGGGCGGCCGCCCCAGGCCCCGCTCTCGAAGGGGCCCCGCGCTTCAGCCCCTATGTCATCTTTATGACTTATTGCTAGCTGTGTTAAACAAGTTGTGACCAAAAAATTGACGTTCAGAAAACACTTCGAAGTTTTAATTAAGCAAATTATTGAACCCATGTCTTCATGTTAAACACGACAATAACAACAAGCAGTTTATGAAGTTATCGTCACCATATTATTTCGCTTTAAGAAAAAGCCGTTACTGTCACAAAACGGTGGGAAAGGTTACGAACATTAAAACACTAAATTCGTGCGTTATCTGGCGAAATTGATCCAGCCTATCTAACTGTATATAAATCAGTGCTTCCGGCATCATATCAATAGGGATATTGATACACGTACTCCATTACCCAGGCCCCGCGCGGATGGTCGGCCCCAGGCCCCGCGTTTTCTTAACGGTTCCTAACGCCGCCTCTGTATCCGACAACTTTCACCTGTACCGAAGAGATCTTAATTTCTAGTATGGACTGCGATTTTCGAATCCCAGTTGTTGATTTGGTTTGATAACAAATTCTACGATTTTTGGCTAGTAATATTATAGACTGAGAACAGTAAATGACATCTTATTTATTTCTTATATTTTAGACTGAAAACAGCATGTGGCACCTTATTTATTTCCTATATTATAGACTGAAAACAGTTCAGTGTCTGTGTAATCTCTCTATAGAATAGATAGTTGTATATATAATTATGTGTGTGTGAGCGCGTGCTCAAGTAGCATTAACGAGAATGTGACAAGTGACACAGTCTGTGAGTGAAGTGTCGGCTGCATGAAAGCAAGACACGTGTACACCAGAAAACACACAACAACCTGTCAACAAGAAATGTCGGCCTCATTATCACCCCCTGTACAGTGCCCTCCTCTCAATAACTGGGACAGACAGACAAGCGAGCAAGCCAGCTGCTCCATGGAGACAAAAGGACTGAAAACAAAGCATCTACGTCGCACGCGCACACACTCACTGTGTAGACAAGTGTACCCACTGTTTGCAGGGTACATCAGGGTCAGTGTCTTGAGGTCTGCGTGCAGGGAACTCGACATGCAGTCAAAACAAAGGTTGTTTAACTGTCTTGTGTCGCCATCACTCCACTGTCTCTCCATTCTCGGGCAGAGAGCGAGCAGGTAGTCCTTGACCTTTAGAGAGCCATTACCACTCCTCTCTCTCTGTCTCTCCCTTTCTTTTTCACACGCCTCTCTCTCTCACTCGTCGCTCTGTGTCTCATTTATTGTCTCTGTCTCTTTGTCCTCTTCCTCTCCCGCTGACTCTTCTGTCCCTTCACTTTCTCTTTCACACTCACTCTACGCGCCTCTTACTTTATCCCTCACTGTCTCTTCTTTCACTTTCACTTCTACTTTCTCGCCCTTGCTCCATGCTTACCTCCCTTTCTGTATGAGAGAGAGAGAGGGCGCTGTTGCCCTCTCTGTGTTGGTGTTGACAGGCGATACATCAACATCCCTGCCATCACTGGAGTACACAACGACACGAGACAACTCATGCAGCCTGTGCACACGGCGCCAAACTCTGTCGCCGGATATGACCTTTCTGTGTAACCTTACAGACGGTGACATGCTAGCTTTCTCGTCTCTCTATGTGACTGGAACAATTAAATTTTGTGTGATCATATACCACTGCTGTTGTGGTCTGTACTGTGTGATCCTATACTCCTGTTGTCATCTGTACTATATGATCCTATCATGCCTGTCATCTGTACTATATGATCCTATCATGCCTGTCATCTGTACTATATGATCCTATCATGCTTGTCATCTGTACTATATGATCCTACCATGCCTGTCATCTGTACTATATGATCCTATCATGCCTGTCATCTGTACTATATGATCCTATCATGCTTGTCATCTGTACTATATGATCCTATACTCCTGTTGTCATCTGCACTATATGATCCTATACTCCTGTTGTCATCTGTACTATATGATCCTATCATGCCTGTCATCTGTACTATATGATCCTATCATGCCTGTCATCTGTACTATATGATCCTATCATACTTGTCATCTGTACTATATGATCCTATCATGCCTGTCATCTGTACTATATGATCCTATCATGCCTGTCATCTGTACTATATGATCCTATCATGCCTGTCATCTGTACTATATGATCCTATAC